>JANJGN010003189.1:0-49743 GCA_026770705.1 Isurus oxyrinchus
CCGAGACAATGTCCCCAAAACCCCCACCCCCAAAAACCCCCGAGACAATGTTCCCAAAACCCCCCCGCAACAATGTCCCCAAAACCCCCCCCCCACGAGACATTGTCCCCAAAACAACCCCCCAAAACACCCCCGAGACAATGTCCCCAAAAACCCCCGAGACAATGTCCTCAAAACCCCCCCGAGACAATGTCCCCAAAACACCCACCCAAAACTCCCCCGAGACAATGTCCCCAAAACCCCCCCGATACAATGTCCCCAAAACCCCCCCGAGACAATGTCCCCAAAACCCCCCCCGAGACAATGTCCCCAAAACCCCCCCGAGACAATGTCCCCAAAACACCCCCGAGACAATGTCCCCAAAACCCCCACCCCCAAAACCCCCCGAGACAATGTTCCCAAAACCCCCCCGCGATAATGTCCCCAAAACCCCCCACGAGACAATGTCCCCAAAACACCCCCCCCAAAACACCCCCGAGACAATGTCCCCAAAACCCCCCCGAGACAATGTCCTCAAAATCCCCCCGAGACAACGTCCCCAAAACGCCCCCGAGACAATGTCCCCAAAACCCCCCCGAGACAATGTCCCCAAAACCCCCTCCCCCAAAACCCCCCGAGACAATGTTCCCAAAATCCCCCCGCAACAATGTCCCCAAAACCCCCCACGAGACAATGTCCCCAAAACACCCCCCCCAAAACACACCCGAGACAATGTCCCCAAAAAACACCCTAGACAATGTCCTCAAAATCCCCCCGAGACAATGTCCCCAAAACACCCACCCAAAACTCTCCCGAGACAATGTCCCCAAAACCCCCCCCGAGACAATGTCCCCAAAACCCCCCCCCGAGACAACGTCCCCAAACCCCCCCCCGAGACAATGTCCCCAAAACCCCCCCGAGACAATGTCCTCAAAACCCCCCCGAGACAATGTCCCCAAAACACCCTCCCATAACTCCCCCGAGACAATGTCCCCAAAACCCCCCCGAGACAATGTCCCCAAAACCCCCCCGAGACAACGTCCCCAAAACCCCCCCGAGACAATGTCCCCAAAACCCCCCCGAGACAATGTCCCCAAAACCTCCACCCCCAAAACCCCTCGAGACAATGTTCCCAAAACCCGCCCGAGACAATGTCCCCAATACCCCCCACAAGACAATGTCCCCAAAACACCCCCCCAAAACACCCCCGAGACGATGTCCCCAAAACCCTCCCGAGACAATGTCTCCAAAACCCCCCCGAGACAATGTCCCCAAAACACCCACCCCAAAACTCCCCCGAGACAATGTCCCCAAAACCCCCCCGAGACAATGTCCCCAAACACACCCGAGACAATGTCCACAAAAGCACCCCCCAAAACCCCCCCGAGACAATGTCCCCAAAACCCCCCGAGGCAATGTCCCCAAAAACCCCCGGGACAATGTCCCCAATATCCCCCCCACAAAACCCCCCCGAGACAATGTCCCCAAAACACCCCCGAGACAATGTCCCCAAAACCCTCCCGAGACAATGTCCCCAAACACCCCCCCCCCAAAACCCCCCCGAGACAATGTCTCCAAAACGCCCCCGAGACAATGTCGCCAAAACCCTCCCGAGACACTGTCCCCAAAAACCCCCCCAAACCCCCCCGAGACATTGTCCCCAGAAACCCTTCAAGACAATGTCGGCAAAACCCCCCCGAGACAATGTCCCCAAAAACCCCCCCCAAATCCCCCCGAGACAATGTTCCCAAAACCCCCCCGAGACAATGTCCCCAAAACCCCCCGCCCAAAACACCCCCGAGACAATGTCCCAAAAATCCCCCCGGAGACAACGTCCCCAAAACGCCCCCGAGACAATGTCCCCAAAACCCCCCCGAGACAATGTCCCCAAAACCCCCACCGCCAAACCCCCCCGAGACAATGTTCCAAAAACCCCCCCGCAACAATGTCCCCAAAACCCCCCACGAGACAATGTCCCCAAAACACCCCCCCAAAACACACCCGAAAACACACCCGAGACAATGTCCCCAAAACCCCCCCGAGACAATGTCCTAAAAACCCCCCCGAGACAATGTCCCCAAAACACCTTCCCAAAACTCCCCCGAGACAATGTCCCCAAAACCCCCCCGAGACAATGTCCCCAAAAACCGCACCCCCAAAACCCCCCGAGACAATGTTCCCAAAACCCCCCACAAGACAATGTCCCCAAAACAACCCCCAAAACACCCCCGAGACGATGTCCCCAAAACCCTCCCGAGACAATGTCCCCAAAACCACCCTGAGACAATGTCCCCAAAAGAGCCACCCAAAACTCCCCCGAGACAATGTCCCCAAAACCCCCCGAGACAATGTCCCCAAAACCCCCCCGAGACAATGTCCCCAAAAGCCCCCCCCAAAACCCCCCCGAGACAATGTCCCCAAAACCCCCCCTCAAAAACCCCCCGAGACAATGTCCCCAAAACCCCCCCGAGACAATGTCCCCAAAACCCCCCTCAAAACGCCCCCGAGACAATGTCCCCAAACACCCCCGGGACAATCTCCCCAAAACGCCCCCGAGACAATGTCCCAAAACCCCCCCGAGACAATGTCCCCAAAACGCCCACCCCCAAAACCCCCCGAGACAATGTTCCAAAAACCCCCCCGCAACAATGTCCCCAAAACCCCCCACGAGACAATGTCCCCAAAACACCCCCCAAAACACACCCGAGACAATGTCCCCAAAACCCCCCCGAGACAATGTCCTAAAAACCGCCCCGGAGACAATGTCCCCAAAACACCCACCCAAAACTCCCCCGAGACAATGTCCCCAAAACCCCCCCAAGACAATGTCCCCAAAAACCGCACCCACAAAACCCCCCGAGACAATGTTCCCAAAACCCCCCACAAGACAATGTCCCCAAAACAACCCCCAAAACACCCCGAGACGATGTCCCCAAAACCCTCCCGAGACAATGTCCCCAAAACCACCCTGAGACAATGTCCCCAAAACAGCCACCCAAAACTCCCCGAGACAATGTCCCCAAAACCCCCCGAGACAATGTCCCCAAACCCCCCCGAGACAATGTCCCCAAAAGCCCCCCCCAAAACCCCCCCGAGACAATGTCCCCAAAACCCCCCCTCAAAAACCCCCCGAGACAATGTCCCCAAAACCCCCCCGAGACAATGTCCCCAAAACCCCCCTCAAAACGCCCCCGAGACAATGTCCCCAAAAACCCCCGGGACAATGTCCCCAAAAACCCCCCGAGACAATGTCCCAAAAAACTCCCCCGAGACAACGTCCCCAAAACGCCCCCGAGACAATGTCCCCAAAACTCGCCCGAGACAATGTCCTCAAAACCCCCCCGAGACAACGTCCCCAAAACGCCCCCGAGACAATGTCCCCAAAACCCCCCCGAGACAATGTCCCCAAAACCCCCTCCCCCAAAACCCACCGAGAAAATGTTCCCAAAACCCCCCCGCAACAATTTCCCCAAAACCCCCCACGAGACAATGTCCCCAAAACACCCCCCCCAAAACACACCCGAGACAATGTCACCAAAACCCCCCCGAGACAATGTCCCCAAAACACCCACCCAAAACTCCCCCGAGACAATGTCCCCAAAACACCCCCCCCAAAACACACCCGAGACAATGTCTCCAAAACCCCCCCGAGACAACGTCCCCAAAACCCCCCCGAGACAATGTCCCCAAACCGCCCCGAGACAATGTCCCCAAAACCTCCACCCCCAAAACCCCCCGAGACAATGTTCCCAAAACCCCCCGAGACAATGTCCCCAAAACCCCCCCGAGACAACGTCCCCAAAACCCCCCCGAGACAATGTCCCCAAAACCCCCCAGAGACAATGTCCCCAAAACCTCCACCCCAAAACCCCCGGAGACAATGTTCCCAAAACCCACCCGAGACAATGTCCCCAATACCCCCCACAAGACAATGTCCCCCAAAACATCCCCCCAAAACACCCCCGAGACGATGTCCCCAAAACCCTCCCGAGACAATGTCCCCAAAACCCCCCCGAGACAATGTCCCCAAAACCCACCCGAGACAATGTCCCCAAAAGCCCCCCCCAAAACCCCCCCGAGACAATGTCCCCAAAACCCCCCGAGACAATGTCCCCAAAAACGCCCGGGACAATGTCCCCAATATCCCCCCCCCAAAACCCTCCCGAGACAATGTCCCCAAAACACCCCCGAGACAATGTCCCCAAAACCCTCCCGAAACAATGTCCCCAAACACCCCCCCACAAAACCCCCCTGAGACAATGTCCCCAAAACGCCCCCGAGACAATGTCGCCAAAACCCCCCCGAGACACTGTCCCCAAAATCCCCCCCACATCCCCCCCGAGACATTGTCCCCAGAACCCCTTCGAGACAATGTCGCCAAAACCCCCCCGAGACAATTCCCAAAACCCCCCCCCCAAATCCCCCCCGAGACAATGTTCCCAAAACCTCCGCGAGACAATGTCCCCAAAACCCCCCCACAACAACCCCCCGAGACAATGTCCCCAAAACCCCCGCCCAAAACACCCCCGAGACAATGTCCCAAAAATCCCCCCCGAGACAATGTCCCCAAAACGCCCCCGAGACAATGTCCCCAAAACCCCCCCGAGACAATGTCCCCAAAACCCCCACCCCCAAAACCCCCCGAGACAATGTTCCCAAAACCCCCCCGCAACAATGTCCCCAAAACCCCCCACGAGACAATGTCCACAAAACACACCCCAAAACAAACCCGAGACAATGTCCCCAAAACCCCCCCGAGACAATGTCCTCAAAACCCCCCCGAGACAATGACCCCAAAACACCCACCCAAAACTCCCCCGAGACAATGTCCCCAAAACGCCCCCGAGACAATGTCCCCAAAAACCGCACCCCCAAAACACCCACCCAAAACTCCCCCGAGACAATGTCCCCAAAACGCCCCCGAGACAATGTCCCCAAAACACCCACCCAAAACTCCCCCGAGACAATGTCCCCAAAACGCCCCCGAGACAATGTCCCCAAAAACCGCACCCCCAAAACCCCCCGAGGCAATGTTCCCAAAACCCCCCACAAGACAATGTCCCCAAAACAACCCCCAAAACACCCCCGAGACGATGTCCCCAAAACCCTCCCGAGACAATGTCTCCAAAACCACCCTGAGCCAATGTCCCCAAAACAGCCACCCAAAACTCCCCCGAGACAATGTCCCCAAAATCCCCCGAGACAATGTCCCCAAAACCCCCCCGAGACAATGTCCCCAAAAGCACCCCCCAAAACCACCCGAGAAAATGTCCCGAAAATCCCCGTCAAAAACCCCCCGAGACAATGTCCCCAAAACCCCCCCGAGACAATGTCCCCAAAATCCCCCTCAAAACGCCCCCGAGACAATGTCCCGAAAAACCCCCGGGACAATGTCCCCAAAACCCCCCCGAGACAATGTCCCAAAAAACCCCCCCGAGACAACGTCCCCAAAACGCCCCCGAGAAAATGTCCCCAAAACCCCCCCGAGACAATGTCCCCAAAACCCCCACCCCCAAAACCCCCCGAGACAATGTTTCCAAAACCCCCCGCGAAAATGTCCCCAAAACCCCCCATGAGACAATGTCCCCAAAACACCCCCCCAAAACACCCCCGAGACAATCTCCCCAAAACCCCCCCGTGACAATGTCCTCAAAACCCCCCCGAGACAATGTCCCCAAAACACCCACCCAAAACTCCCCCGAGACAATGTCCCCAAAAACCCCCGAGACAATGTCCCCAAAAACCCCCGGGACAATGTCCCCAATATCCCCCCCCCAAAACCCCCCTGAGACAATGTCCCCAAAACACCCCCGAGACAATGTCCCCAAAACCCTCCCGAAACAATGTCCCCAAACACCCCCCCCAAAACCCTCCCGAAACAATGTCCCCAAACACACCCCCAAAACCCCCCCGAGACAATGTCCCCAAAACGCCCCCGAGACAATGTCGCCAAAACCCCCCCGAGACACTGTCCCCAAAATCCCCCCCCAAACCCCGCCGAGACATTGTCCCCAGAACCCCTTCGAGACAATGTCGCCAAAACACCCCCGAGACAATGTCCCAAAAACCCCCCCCCAATACCCCCCGAGACCATGTTCCCAAAACCCCCCCGAGACAATGTCCCCAAAACCCCCCCACAAAAACCCCCCGAGACAATGTCCCCAAAACCCCCCCCAAAAACACCCCCGAGACAATGTCCCAAAAATCCCCCCCGAGACAACGTCCCCAAAACGCCCCCGAGACAATGTCCCCAAAACCCCCCCGAGACAATGTCCCCAAAACCCCCACCCCCAAAACCCCCCGAGACAATGTTCCCAAAACCCCCCCGCAACAATGTCCCCAAAACCCCCCACGAGACAATCTCCCCAAAACACCCCCCCAAAACACACCCGAGACAATGTCCCCAAAACCCCCCCGAGACAATGTCCTAAAAACCCCCCCGAGACAATGTCCCCAAAACACCCACCCAAAACTCCCCCGAGACAATGTCCCCAAAACGGCCCCGTGACAATGTCCCCAAAAACCGCACCCCCAAACACCCCCGAGGCAATGTTCCCAAAACCCCCCACAAGAAAATGTCCCCAAAACAACCCCCAAAACACCCCCGAGACGATGTCCCCAAAACCCTCCCGAGACAATGTCTCCAAAACAACCCTGAGACAATGTCCCCAAAACACCCACCCAAAACTCTCCCGAGCAATGTCCCCAAAACCCCCCCGAGACAATGTCCCCAAAACCCCCCCCGAGACAACGTCCCCAAACCCCCCCCGAGACAATGTCCCCAAAACCCCCCCGAGACAATGTCCCCAAAACCCCCCCGAGACAATGTCCCCAAAAGCCCCCCCCAAAACCCCCCCGAGACAATGTCCCGAAAATCCCCCCTCAAAAACCCCCCGAGACAATGTCCCGAAAAACCCCCGGGACAATGTCCCCAAAACCCCCCCGAGACAATGTCCCAAAAAACCCCCCGAGACAACGTCCCCAAAACGCCCCCGAGACAATGTCCCCAAAACCCCCCCGAGACAATGTCCCCAAAACCCCCACCCCCAAAACCCCCCGAGACAATGTTTCCAAAACCACCCCACGAAAATGTCCCCAAAACCCCCCATGAGACAATGTCCCCAAAACACCCCCCCAAAACACCCCCGAGACAATCTCCCCAAAACCCCCCCGTGACAATGTCCTCAAAACCCCCCCGAGACAATGTCTCCAAAACACCCACCCAAAACTCACCCGAGACAATGTCCCCAAAACCCCCCCGAGACAAAGTCCCCAAAACCCCCCCGAGACAACGTCCCCAAAACCCCCCCCGAGACAATGTCCCCAAAACCCCCCCGAGACAATGTCCCCAAAATCCCCACCCCCAAAACCCCCCGAGACAATGCTCCCAAAACCCCCCCGAGACAATGTCCCCAAAAACCCCACAAGACACTGTCCCCAAAACACCCCCCCAAAACACCCCCGAGACGATATCCCCAAAACCCTCCCGAGACAATGTCTCGAAAACCCCCCCGAGACAATGTCCCCAAAAACCCCCGGACAATGTCCCCAAAACCCCCCCGAGACAATGTCCCAAAAAACCCCCCCGAGACAACGTCCCCAAAACGCCCCCGAGACAATGTCCCCAAAACACCCCCGAGACAATGTCCCCAAAACACCCACCCCCAAAAACCCCCGAGACAATGTCCCCAAAACCCCCCACGAGACATTGTCCCCAAAACACCCCCCCAAAACACCCCCGAGACAATGTCCCCAAAACCCCCCCGAGACAATGTCCTCAAAACCCCCCCGAGACAACGTCCCCAAAACGCCCCCGAGACAATGTCCCCAAAACCCCCCCGAGACAATGTCCCCAAAACCCCCTCCCCCAAAACCCCCCGAGACAATGTTCCCAAAATCCCCCCGCAACAATGTCCCCAAAACCCCCCACGAGACAATGTCCACAAAACACCCCCCCCAAAACACACCCGAGACAATGTCCCCAAAAAACCACGAGACAATGTCCTCAAAACCCCCCCGAGACAATGTCCCCAAAACACCCACCCAAAACTCCCCCGAGACAATGTCCCCAAAACACCCCCGAGACAATGTCCCCAAAACCCCCCCGAGACAATGTCCCCAAAACCCCCCCGAGACAATGTCCCCAAAAAACCCACCCAAAACTCCCCCGAGACAATGTCCCCAAAACCCCCCCGAGACAATGTCCCCAAACCCACCCGAGACAATGACCACAAAAGCACCCCCCAAAACCCCCCCGAGACAATGTCCCCAAAACCCCCCGAGGCAATGTCCCCAAAAACCCCCAGGACAATGTCCCCAATATCCCCCCCACAAAACCCCCCCGAGACAATGTCCCCAAAACACCCCCGAGACAATGTCCCCAAAACCCTCCCGAGACAATGTCCCCAAACACCCCCCCCCAAAACCCCCCCGAGACAATGTCCCCAAAACGCCCCCGAGACAATGTCGCCAAAACCCCCCCGAGACAATGTCCCCAAAACCACCCCCCAAATCCCCCCCGAGACAATGTTCCCAAAACCCCCCCGAGACAATGTCCCCAAAACCCCCCCCCAAAACACCCCCGAGACAATGTCCCAAAAATCCCCTCGGAGACAACGTCCCCAAAACGCCCCCGAGACAATGTCCCCAAAACCCCCCCGAGACAATGTCCCCAAAACCCCCACCCCCAAAACCCCCCGAGACAATGTTCCAAAAACACCCCCGCAACAATGTCCCCAAAACCCCCCACGAGACAATGTCCCCAAAACACCCCCCCAAAACACACCCGAGACAATGTCCCCAAAACCCCCCCGAGACAATGTCCTAAAAACCCCCCCGAGACAATGTCCCCAAAACACCCACCCAAAACTCCCCCGAGACAATGTCCCCAAAACCCCCCCGAGACAATGTCCCCTAAAACCGCAACCCCAAAACCCCCCGAGACAATGTTCCCAAAACCCCCCACAAGACAATGTCCCCAAAACAACCCCCAAAACACCCCCGAGACGTTGTCCCCAAAACCCTCCCGAGACAATGTCCCCAAAAGAGCCACCCAAAACTCACCCGAGACAATGTGCCCAAAACCCCCCGAGACAATGTCCCCAAAACCCCCCCGAGACAATGTCCCCAAAAGCCCCCCCCAAAACCCCCCCGAGACAATGTCCCCAAAACCCCCCCTCAAAAACCCCCCGAGACAATGTCCCCAAAACCCCCCCGAGACAATGTCCCCAAAACCCCCCTCAAAACGCCCCCGAGACAATGTCCCCAAAAACCCCCGGGACAATGTCCCCAAAACGCCCCCGAGACAATGTCCCCAAAACCCCCCCGAGACAATGTCCCCAAAACGCCCACCCCCAAAACCCCCCGAGACAATGTTCCAAAAACCCCCCTGCAACAATGTCCCCAAAACCCCCCACGAGACAATGTCCCCAAAACACCCCCCCAAAACATACCCGAGACAATGTCCCCAAAACCCCCAAGAGACAATGTCCTAAAAACCCCCCCGAGACAATGTCCCCAAAACACCCACCCAAAACTCCCCCGAGACAATGTCCCCAAAACCCCCCCGAGACAATGTCCCCAAAAACCGCACCCCCAAAACCCCCCGAGACAATGTTCCCAAAACCCCCAACAAGACAATGTCCCCAAAACAACCCCCAAAACACCCACAAGACGATGTCCCCAAAACCCTCCCGAGACACTGTCCCCAAAACCACCCTGAGACAATGTCCCCAAAACAGCCACCCAAAACTACCCGAGACAATGTCCCCAAAACCCCCCGAGACAATGTCCCCAAAACCCCCCCGAGACAATGTCCCCAAAAGCCCCCCCCAAAATCCCCCCGAGACAATGTCCCCAAAACCCCCCCTCAAAAACCCCCCGAGACAATGTCCCCAAAACCCCCCCGAGACAATGTCCCCAAAACCCCCCCGAGACAATGTCCCCAAAAACCCCCGGGACAATGTCCCCAAAACCCCCCCGAGACAATGTCCCAAAAAACCCCCCCGAGACAACGTCCCCAAAACGCCCCCGAGACAATGTCCCCAAAACACGCCCGAGACAATGTCCTCAAAACCCCCCCGAGACAACGTCCCCAAAACGCCCCCGAGACAATGTCCCCAAAACCCCTCCGAGACAATGTCCCCAAAACCCCCTCCCCCAAAACCCACCGAGAAAATGTTCCCAAAACCCCCCCGCAACAATGTCCCCAAAACCCCCCACGAGACAATGTCCCCAAAACACCCCCCCCCGAAACACACCCGAGACAATGTCCCCAAAACCCCCCCGAGACAATGTCCTCAAAACCCCCCCGAGACAATGTCCCCAAAACACCCACCCAAAACTCCCCCGAGACAATGTCCCCAAAACCCCCCCGAGACAATGTCCCCAAAATCCCCACCCCCAAAACCCCCCGAGACAATGTTTCCAAAACCCCCCCGCGACAATGTCCCCAAAACACACCATGAGACAATGTCCCCAAAACACGCCCCCAAAACACCCCCGAGACAATCTCCCCAAAACCCCCCCGTGACAATGTCCTCAAAACCCCCCCGAGACAATGTCCCCAAAGCACACACCCAAAACTCCCCCGAGGCAATGTCCCCAAAACCCCCCCGAGACAATGTCCCCAAAACCCCCCCGAGACAACGTCCCCAAAACCCCCCCCGAGACAATGTCCCCAAAACCCTCCCGAGACAATGTCCCCAAAATCCCCACCCCCAAAACCCCCCGAGACAATGCTCCCAAAACCCCCCCGAGACAATGTCCCCAAAACCCCCCACAAGACACTGTCCCCAAAACACCCCCCCAAAACACCCCCGAGACGATATCCCCAAAACCCTCCCGAGACAATGTCTCGAAAACCCCCCCGAGACAATGTCCCCAAAAACCCCCGGACAATGTCCCCAAAACCCCCCCGAGACAATGTCCCAAAAAACCCCCCCAGACAACGTCCCCAAAACGCCCCAGAGACAATGTCCCCAAAACACCCCCGAGACAATGTCCCCAAAACCCCCACCCCCAAAAACCCCCGAGACAATGTTCCCAAAACCCCCCCGCAACAATGTCCCCAAAACCCCCCACGAGACATTGTCCCCAAAACACCCCCCCAAAACACCCCCGAGGCAATGTCCCCAAAACCCCCCCGAGACAATGTCCTCAAAACCCCCCCGAGACAATGTCCCCAAAACACCCACCCAAAACTCCCCCGAGACAATGTCCCCAAAACCCCCCCGAGACAATGTCCCCAAAACCCCCCCGAGACAATGTCCCCAACACCCCCCCCGGGGACAATGTCCCCAAAACCCCCCCGAGACAATGTCCCCAAAACACCCCCGAGACAATGTCCCCAAAACCCCCACCCCCAAAACCCCCCGAGACAATGTTCCCAAAACCCCCCCGCGATAATGTCCCCAAAACCCCCCACGAGACAATGTCCCCAAAACACCCCCCCAAAACACCCCCGAGACAATGTCCCCAAAACCCCCCCGAGACAATGTCCTCAAAACCCCCCCGAGACAACGTCCCCAAAACGCCCCCGAGACAATGTCCCCAAAACCCCCCCGAGACAATGTCCCCAAAACCCCCTCCCCCAAAACCCCCCGAGACAATGTTCCCAAAATCCCCCCGCAAAAATGTCCCCAAAACCCCCCACGAGACAATGTCCCCAAAACACCCCCCCCAAAACACACCCGAGACAATGTCCCCAAAAAACACCCTAGACAATGTCCTCAAAACCCCCCCGAGACAATGTCCCCAAAACACCCACCCAAAACTCTCCCGAGACAATGTCCCCAAAACCCCCCCCGAGACAATGTCCCCAAAACCCCCACCGAGACAACGTCCCCAAACCCCCCCCCCGAGACAATGTCCCCAAAACCCCCCCGAGACAATGTCCTCAAAACCCCCCCGAGACAATGTCCCCAAAACACCCTCCCATAACTCCCCCGAGACAATGTCCCCAAAACACCCCCGAGACAATGTCCCCAAAACCCCCCCGAGACAACGTCCCCAAAACCCCCCCGAGACAATGTCCCCAAAACCCCCCAGAGACAATGTCCCCAAAACCTCCACCCCCAAAACCCCCCGAGACAATGTTCCCAAAACCCGCCCGAGACAATGTCCCCAATACCCCCCACAAGACAATGTCCCCAAAACACCCCCCCAAATCACCCCCGAGACGATGTCCCCAAAACCCTCCCGAGACAATGTCTCCAAAACCCCCCCGAGACAATGTCCCCAAAACACCCACCCAAAACTCCCCCGAGACAATGTCCCCAAAACCCCCCCGAGACAATGTCCCCAAACCCACCCGAGACAATGTCCACAAAAGCACCCCCCAAAACCCCCCCGAGACAATGTCCCCAAAACCCCCCGAGGCAATGTCCCCAAAAACCCCCGGGACAATGTCTCCAATATCCCCCCCACAAAACCCCCCCGAGACAATGTCCCCAAAACACCCCCGAGACAATGTCCCCAAAACCCTCCCGAGACAATGTCCCCAAACACCCCGCCCCAAAACCCCCCCGAGACAATGTCCCCAAAACGCCCCCGAGACAATGTCGCCAAAACCCTCCCGAGACACTGTCCCCAAAAAACCCCCCAAACCCCCCCGAGACATTGTCCCCAGAAACCCTTCAAGACAATGTCGGCAAAACCCCCCCGAGACAATGTCCCCAAAAACCCCCCCCAAATCCCCCCGAGACAATGTTCCCAAAACCCCCCCGAGACAATGTCCCCAAAACCCCCCGCCCAAAACACCCCCGAGACAATGTCCCAAAAATCCCCCCGGAGACAACGTCCCCAAAACGCCCCCGAGACAATGTCCCCAAAACCCCCCCGAGACAATGTCCCCAAAACCCCCACCGCCAAACCCCCCCGAGACAATGTTCCAAAAACCCCCCCGCAACAATGTCCCCTAAACCCCCCATGAGACAATGTCCCCAAAACACCCCCCCAAAACACACCCGAGACAATGTCCCCAAAACCCCCCCGAGACAATGTCCTAAAAACCCCCCCGAGACAATGTCCCCAAAACACCTTCCCAAAACTCCCCCGAGACAATGTCCCCAAAACCCCCCCGAGACAATGTCCCCAAAAACCGCACCCCCAAAACCCCCCGAGACAATGTTCCCAAAACCCCCCACAAGACAATGTCCCCAAAACAACCCCCAAAACACCCCCGAGACGATGTCCCCAAAACCCTCCCGAGACAATGTCCCCAAAACCACCCTGAGACAATGTCCCCAAAAGAGCCACCCAAAACTCCCCCGAGACAATGTCCCCAAAACCCCCCGAGACAATGTCCCCAAAACCCCCCCGAGACAATGTCCCCAAAAGCCCCCCCCAAAACCCCCCCGAGACAATGTCCCCAAAATCCCCCCTCAAAAACCCCCCGAGACAATGTCCCCAAAACCCCCCCGAGACAATGTCCCCAAAACCCCCCTCAAAACGCCCCCGAGACAATGTCCCCAAACACCCCCGGGACAATGTCCCCAAAACGCCCCCGAGACAATGTCCCCAAAACCCCCCCGAGACAATGTCCCCAAAACGCCCACCCCCAAAACCCCCCGAGACAATGTTCCAAAAACCCCCCCGCAACAATGTCCCCAAAACCCCCCACGAGAAAATGTCCCCAAAACACCCCACCAAAACACACCCGAGACAATGTCCCCAAAACCCCCCCGAGACAATGTCCTAAAAACCGCCCCGGAGACAATGTCCCCAAAACACCCACCCAAAACTCCCCCGAGACAATGTCCCCAAAACCCCCCCGAGACAATGTCCCCAAAAACCGCACCCCCAAAACCCCCCGAGACAATGTTCCCAAAACCCCCCACAAGACAATGTCCCCAAAACAACCCCCAAAACACCCCCGAGACGATGTCCCCAAAACCCTCCCGAGACAATGTCCCCAAAACCACCCTGAGACAATGTCCCCAAAAGAGCCACCCAAAACTCCCCCGAGACAATGTCCCCAAAACCCCCCGAGACAATGTCCCCAAAACCCCCCCGAGACAATGTCCCCAAAAGCCCCCCCCAAAACCCCCCCGAGACAATGTCCCCAAAATCCCCCCTCAAAAACCCCCCGAGACAATGTCCCCAAAACCCCCCCGAGACAATGTCCCCAAAACCCCCCTCAAAACGCCCCCGAGACAATGTCCCCAAACACCCCCGGGACAATGTCCCCAAAACGCCCCCGAGACAATGTCCCCAAAACCCCCCCGAGACAATGTCCCCAAAACGCCCACCCCCAAAACCCCCCGAGACAATGTTCCAAAAACCCCCCCGCAACAATGTCCCCAAAACCCCCCACGAGAAAATGTCCCCAAAACACCCCACCAAAACACACCCGAGACAATGTCCCCAAAACCCCCCCGAGACAATGTCCTAAAAACCGCCCCGGAGACAATGTCCCCAAAACACCCACCCAAAACTCCCCCGAGACAATGTCCCCAAAACCCCCCCGAGACAATGTCCCCAAAAACCGCACCCACAAAACCCCCCGAGACAATGTTCCCAAAACCCCCCACAAGACAATGTCCCCAAAACAACCCCCAAAACACCCCCGAGACGATGTCCCCAAAACCCTCCCGAGACAATGTCCCCAAAACCAACCTGAGACAATGTCCCCAAAACAGCCACCCAAAACTCCCCCGAGACAATGTCCCCAAAACCCCCCGAGACAATGTCCCCAAAACCCCCCCGAGACAATGTCCCCAAAAGCCCCCCCCCAAAACCCCCCCGAGACAATGTCCCCAAAACCCCCCCTCAAAAACCCCCCGAGACAATGTCCCCAAAACCCCCCCGAGACAATGTCCCCAAAACCCCCCTCAAAACGCCCCCGAGACAATGTCCCCAAAAACCCCCGGGACAATGTCCCCAAAAACCCCCCGAGACAATGTCCCAAAAAACTCCCCCGAGACAACGTCCCCAAAACGCCCCCGAGACAATGTCCCCAAAACCCGCCCGAGACAATGTCCTCAAAACCCCCCCGAGACAACGTCCCCAAAACGCCCCCGAGACAATGTCCCCAAAACCCCCCCGAGACAATGTCCCCAAAACCCCCTCCCCCAAAACCCACCGAGAAAATGTTCCCAAAAACCCCCGCAACAATGTCCCCAAAACCCCCCACGAGACAATGTCCCCAAAACACCCCCCCCAAAACACACCCGAGACAATGTCACCAAAACCCCCCCGAGACAATGTCCCCAAAACACCCACCCAAAACTCCCCCGAGACAATGTCCCCAAAACACCCCCCCCAAAACACACCCGAGACAATGTCTCCAAAACACCCCCGAGACAACGTCCCCAAAACCCCCCCGAGACAATGTCCCCAAACCGCCCCCGAGACAATGTCCCCAAAACCTCCACCCCCAAAACCCCCCGAGAAAATGTTCCCAAAACCCCCCCGAGACAATATCCCCAAAACACCCCCGAGACAACGTCCCCAAAACCCCCCCGAGACAATGTCCCCAAAACCCCCCAGAGACAATGTCCCCAAAACCTCCACCCCCAAAACCCCCGGAGACAATGTTCCCAAAACCCACCCGAGACAATGTCCCCAATACCCCCCACAAGACAATGTCCCCAAAACACCCCCCCAAAACACCCCCGAGACGATGTCCCCAAAACCCTCCCGAGACAATGTCCCCCAAAACCCCCCCGAGACAATGTCCCCAAAACCCACCCGAGACAATGTCCCCAAAAGCCCCCCCCAAAACCCCCCCGAGACAATGTCCCCAAAACCCCCCGAGACAATGTCCCCAAAAACCCCCGGGACAATGTCCCCAATATCCCCCCCCCAAAACCCTCCCGAGACAATGTCCCCAAAACACCCCCGAGACAATGTCCCCAAAACCCTCCCGAAACAATGTCCCCAAACACCCCCCCACAAAACCCCCCTGAGACAATGTCCCCAAAACGCCCCCGAGACAATGTCGCCAAAACCCCCCTGAGACACTGTCCCCAAAATCCCCCCCCCCATCCCCCCCGAGACATTGTCCCCAGAACCCCTTCGAGACAATGTCGCCAAAACCCCCCCGAGACAATTCCCAAAAACCCCCCCCAAATCCCCCCCGAGACAATGTTCCCAAAACCTCCGCGAGACAATGTCCCCAAAACCCCCCCACAAAAACCCCCCGAGACAATGTCCCCAAAACCCCCGCCCAAAACACCCCCGAGACAATGTCCCAAAAATCCCCCCCGAGACAATGTCCCCAAAACGCCCCCGAGACAATGTCCCCAAAACCCCCCCGAGACAATGTCCCCAAAACCCCCACCCCCAAAACCCCCCGAGACAATGTTCCCAAAACCCCCCCGCAACAATGTCCCCAAAACCCCCCACGAGACAATGTCCACAAAACACCCCCCCAAAACACACCCGAGACAATGTCCCCAAAACCCCCCCGAGACAATGTCCTCAAAACCCCCCCGAGACAATGACCCCAAAACACCCACCCAAAACTCCCCCGAGACAATGTCCCCAAAACGCCCCCGAGACAATGTCCCCAAAAACCGCACCCCCAAAACACCCACCCAAAACTCCCCCGAGACAATGTCCCCAAAACGCCCCCGAGACAATGTCCCCAAAACACCCACCCAAAACTCCCCCGAGGCAATGTCCCCAAAACGCCCCCGAGACAATGTCCCCAAAAACCGCACCCCCAAAACCCCCCGAGGCAATGTTCCCAAAACCCCCCACAAGACAATGTCCCCAAAACAACCCCCAAAACACCCCCGAGACGATGTCCCCAAAACCCTCCCGAGACAATGTCTCCAAAACCACCCTGAGCCAATGTCCCCAAAACAGCCACCCAAAACTCCCCCGAGACAATGTCCCCAAAACCCCCCGAGACAATGTCCCCAAAACCCCCCCGAGACAATGTCCCCAAAAGCCCCCCCCAAAACCCCCCCGAGACAATGTCCCGAAAATCCCCGTCAAAAACCCCCCGAGACAATGTCCCCAAAACCCCCCCGAGACAATGTCCCCAAAATCCCCCTCAAAACGCCCCCGAGACAATGTCCCGAAAAACCCCCGGGACAATGTCCCCAAAACCCCCCCGAGACAATGTCCCAAAAAACCCCCCCAAGACAACGTCCCCAAAACGCCCCCGAGACAATGTCCCCAAAACCCCCCGAGACAATGTCCCCAAAACCCCCACCCCCAAAACCCCCCGAGACAATGTTTCCAAAACCCCCCCGCGAAAATGTCCCCAAAACCCCCCATGAGACAATGTCCCCAAAACACCCCCCCAAAACACCCCCGAGACAATCTCCCCAAAACCCCCCCGTGACAATGTCCTCAAAACCCCCCCGAGACAATGTCCCCAAAACACCAACCCAAAACTCCCCCGAGACAATGTCCCCAAAAACCCCCGAGACAATGTCCCCAAAAACCCCCGGGACAATGTCCCCAATATCCCCCCCCCAAAACCCCCCTGAGACAATGTCCCCAAAACACCCCCGAGACAATGTCCCCAAAACCCTCCCGAAACAATGTCCCCAAACACCCCCCACAAACCCCCCCCGAGACAATGTCCCCAAAACGCCCCCGAGACAATGTCGCCAAAACCCCCCCGAGACACTGTCCCCAAAATCCCCCCACAAACCCCGCCGAGACATTGTCCCCAGAACCCCTTCGAGACAATGTCGCCAAAACCCCCCCGAGACAATGTCCCAAAAACCCCCCCCCAAATCCCCCCCGAGACCATGTTCCCAAAACCCCCCCGAGACAATGTCCCCAAAACCCCCCCACAAAAACCCCCCGAGACAATGTCCCCAAAACCCCCCCCAAAAACACCCCCGAGACAATGTCCCAAAAATCCCCCCCGAGACAACGTCCCCAAAACGCCCCCGAGACAATGTCCCCAAAACCCCCCCGAGACAATGTCCCCAAAACCCCCACCCCCAAAACCCCCCGAGACAATGTTCCCAAAACCCCCCCGCAACAATGTCCCCAAAACCCCCCACGAGACAATCTCCCCAAAACACCCCCCCAAAACACACCCGAGACAATGTCCCCAAAACCCCCCCGAGACAATGTCCTAAAAACCCCCCCGAGACAATGTCCCCAAAACACCCACCCAAAACTCCCCCGAGACAATGTCCCCAAAACGCCCCCGTGACAATGTCCCCAAAAACCGCACCCCCAAACCCCCCCGAGGCAATGTTCCCAAAACCCCCCACAAGAAAATGTCCCCAAAACAACCCCCAAAACACCCCCGATACGATGTCCCCAAAACCCTCCCGAGACAATGTCTCCAAAACCACCCTGAGACAATGTCCCCAAAACAGCCACCCAAAACTCCCCCGAGACAATGTCCCCAAAACCCCCCGAGACAATGTCCCCAAAACCCCCCCGAGACAATGTCCCCAAAAGCCCCCCCCAAAACCCCCCCGAGACAATGTCCCCAAAACCCCCCCGAGACAATGTCCCCAAAAACCCCCGGGACAATGTCCCCAATATCCCCCCCCCAAAACCCTCCCGAGACAATGTCCCCAAAACACCCCCGAGACAATGTCCCCAAAACCCTCCCGAAACAATGTCCCCAAACACCCCCCCACAAAACCCCCCTGAGACAATGTCCCCAAAACGCCCCCGAGACAATGTCGCCAAAACCCCCCTGAGACACTGTCCCCAAAATCCCCCCCCATCCCCCCCGAGACATTGTCCCCAGAACCCCTTCGAGACAATGTCGCCAAAACCCCCCCGAGACAATTCCCAAAAACCCCCCCCAAATCCCCCCCGAGACAATGTTCCCAAAACCTCCGCGAGACAATGTCCCCAAAACCCCCCCACAAAAACCCCCCGAGACAATGTCCCCAAAACCCCCGCCCAAAACACCACCGAGACAATGTCCCAAAAATCCCCCCCCGAGACAATGTCCCCAAAACGCCCCCGAGACAATGTCCCCAAAACCCCCCCGAGACAATGTCCCCAAAACCCCCACCCCCAAAACCCCCCGAGACAATGTTCCCAAAACCCCCCCGCAACAATGTCCCCAAAACCCCCCACGAGACAATGTCCACAAAACACCCCCCCAAAACACACCCGAGACAATGTCCCCAAAACCCCCCCGAGACAATGTCCTCAAAACCCCCCCGAGACAATGACCCCAAAACACCCACCCAAAACTCCCCCGAGACAATGTCCCCAAAACGCCCCCGAGACAATGTCCCCAAAAACCGCACCCCCAAAACACCCACCCAAAACTCCCCCGAGACAATGTCCCCAAAACGCCCCCGAGACAATGTCCCCAAAACACCCACCCAAAACTCCCCCGAGACAATGTCCCCAAAACGCCCCCGAGACAATGTCCCCAAAAACCGCACCCACAAAACCCCCCGAGGCAATGTTCCCAAAACCCCCCACAAGACAATGTCCCCAAAACAACCCCCAAAACACCCCCGAGACGATGTCCCCAAAATGCTCCCGAGACAATGTCTCCAAAACCACCCTGAGCCAATGTCCCCAAAACAGCCACCCAAAACACCCCCGAGACAATGTTCCCAAAACCCCCCCGCAACAATGTCCCCAAAACCCCCCACGAGACATTGTCCCCAAAACACCCCCCCAAAACACCCCCGAGGCAATGTCCCCAAAACCCCCCCGAGACAATGTCCTCAAAACCCCCCCGAGACAATGTCCCCAAAACACCCACCCAAAACTCCCCCGAGACAATGTCCCCAAAACCCCCCCGAGACAATGTCCCCAAAACCCCCCCGAGACAATGTCCCCAACACCCCCCCCGGGGACAATGTCCCCAAAACCCCCCCGAGACAATGTCCCCAAAACACCCCCGAGACAATGTCCCCAAAACCCCCACCCCCAAAACCCCCCGAGACAATGTTCCCAAAACCCCCCCGCGATAATGTCCCCAAAACCCCCCACGAGACAATGTCCCCAAAACACCCCCCCAAAACACCCCCGAGACAATGTCCCCAAAACCCCCCCGAGACAATGTCCTCAAAACCCCCCCGAGACAACGTCCCCAAAACGCCCCCGAGACAATGTCCCCAAAACCCCCCCGAGACAATGTCCCCAAAACCCCCTCCCCCAAAACCCCCCGAGACAATGTTCCCAAAATCCCCCCGCAAAAATGTCCCCAAAACCCCCCACGAGACAATGTCCCCAAAACACCCCCCCCAAAACACACCCGAGACAATGTCCCCAAAAAACACCCTAGACAATGTCCTCAAAACCCCCCCGAGACAATGTCCCCAAAACACCCACCCAAAACTCTCCCGAGACAATGTCCCCAAAACCCCCCCCGAGACAATGTCCCCAAAACCCCCACCGAGACAACGTCCCCAAACCCCCCCCCGAGACAATGTCCCCAAAACCCCCCCCGAGACAATGTCCTCAAAACCCCCCCCGAGACAATGTCCCCAAAACACCCTCCCATAACTCCCCCGAGACAATGTCCCCAAAACCCCCCCGAGACAATGTCCCCAAAACCCCCCCGAGACAACGTCCCCAAAACCCCCCCGAGACAATGTCCCCAAAACCCCCCAGAGACAATGTCCCCAAAACCTCCACCCCCAAAACCCCCCGAGACAATGTTCCCAAAACCCGCCCGAGACAATGTCCCCAATACCCCCCACAAGACAATGTCCCCAAAACACCCCCCCAAATCACCCCCGAGACGATGTCCCCAAAACCCTCCCGAGACAATGTCTCCAAAACCCCCCCGAGACAATGTCCCCAAAACACCCACCCAAAACTCCCCCGAGACAATGTCCCCAAAACCCCCCCGAGACAATGTCCCCAAACCCACCCGAGACAATGTCCACAAAAGCACCCCCCAAAACCCCCCGAGACAATGTCCCCAAAACACCCCGAGGCAATGTCCCCAAAAACCCCCGGACAATGTCCCCAATATCCCCCCCACAAAACCCCCCCGAGACAATGTCCCCAAAACACCACCGAGACAATGTCCCCAAAACCCTCCCGAGACAATGTCCCCAAACACCCCGCCCCCAAACCCCCCCGAGACATTGTCCCCAGAAACCCTTCAAGACAATGTCGGCAAAACCCCCCCGAGACAATGTCCCCAAAAACCCCCCCCAAATCCCCCCGAGACAATGTTCCCAAAACCCCCCCGAGACAATGTCCCCAAAACCCCCCGCCCAAAACACCCCCGAGACAATGTCCCAAAAATCCCCCCGGAGACAACGTCCCCAAAACGCCCCCGAGACAATGTCCCCAAAACCCCCCCGAGACAATGTCCCGAAAACCCCCACCGCCAAACCCCCCCGAGACAATGTTCCAAAAACCCCCCCGCAACAATGTCCCCTAAACCCCCCATGAGACAATGTCCCCAAAACACCCCCCCAAAACACACCCGAGACAATGTCCCCAAAACCCCCCCGAGACAAAAAAACCCCCCCGAGACAATGTCCCCAAAACACCTTCCCAAAACTCCCCCGAGACAATGTCCCCAAAACCCCCCCGAGACAATGTCCCCAAAAACCGCACCCCCAAAACCCCCCGAGACAATGTTCCCAAAACCCCCCACAAGACAATGTCCCCAAAACAACCCCCAAAACACCCCCGAGACGATGTCCCCAAAACCCTCCCGAGACAATGTCCCCAAAACCACCCTGAGACAATGTCCCCAAAAGAGCCACCCAAAACTCCCCCGAGACAATGTCCCCAAAACCCCCCGAGACAATGTCCCCAAAACCCCCCCGAGACAATGTCCCCAAAAGCCCCCCCCAAAACCCCCCCGAGACAATGTCCCCAAAATCCCCCCTCAAAAACCCCCCGAGACAATGTCCCCAAAACCCCCCCGAGACAATGTCCCCAAAACCCCCCTCAAAACGCCCCCGAGACAATGTCCCCAAACACCCCCGGGACAATGTCCCCAAAACGCCCCCGAGACAATGTCCCCAAAACCCCCCCGAGACAATGTCCCCAAAACTCCCACCCCCAAAACCCCCCTAGACAATGTTCCAAAAACCCCCCCGCAAACAATGTCCCCAAAACCCCCCACGAGAAAATGTCCCCAAAACACCCCACCAAAACACACCCGAGACAATGTCCCCAAAACCCCCCCGAGACAATGTCCTAAAAACCGCCCCGGAGACAATGTCCCCAAAACACCCACCCAAAACTCCCCCGAGACAATGTCCCCAAAACCCCCCCGAGACAATGTCCCCAAAAACCGCACCCACAAAACCCCCCGAGACAATGTTCCCAAAACCCCCCACAAGACAATGTCCCCAAAACAACCCCCAAAACACCCCCGAGACGATGTCCCCAAAACCCTCCCGAGACAATGTTCCCAAAACCAACCTGAGACAATGTCCCCAAAACAGCCACCCAAAACTCCCCGAGACAATGTCCCCAAAACCCCCCGAGACAATGTCCCCAAAACCCCCCCCGAGACAATGTCCCCAAAAGCCCCCCCCAAAACCCCCCCGAGACAATGTCCCCAAAACCCCCCCCTCAAAAACCCCCCGAGACAATGTCCCCAAAACCCCCCCGAGACAATGTCCCCAAAACCCCCCTCAAAACGCCCCCGAGACAATGTCCCCAAAAACCCCCGGGACAATGTCCCCAAAAACCCCCCGAGACAATGTCCCAAAAAACTCCCCCGAGACAACGTCCCCAAAACGCCCCCGAGACAATGTCCCCAAAACCCGCCCGAGACAATGTCCTCAAAACCCCCCCGAGACAACGTCCCCAAAACGCCCCCGAGACAATGTCCCCAAAACCCCCCCGAGACAATGTCCCCAAAACCCCCTCCCCCAAAACCCACCGAGAAAATGTTCCCAAAAAACCCCCGCAACAATGTCCCCAAAACCCCCCACGAGACAATGTCCCCAAAACACCCCCCCCAAAACACACCCGAGACAATGTCACCAAAACCCCCCAGAGACAATGTCCCCAAAACACCCACCCAAAACTCCCCCGAGACAATGTCCCCAAAACACCCCCCCCAAAACACACCCGAGACAATGTCTCCAAAACACCCCCGAGACAACGTCCCCAAAACCCCCCCGAGACAATGTCCCCAAACCGCCCCCGAGACAATGTCCCCAAAACCTCCACCTCCAAAACCCCCCGAGAAAATGTTCCCAAAACCCCCCCGAGACAATGTCCCCAAAACACCCCCCGAGACAACGTCCCCAAAACCCCCCCGAGACAATGTCCCCAAAACCCCCCAGAGACAATGTCCCCAAAACCTCCACCCCCAAAACCCCCGGAGACAATGTTCCCAAAACCCACCCGAGACAATGTCCCCAATACCCCCCACAAGACAATGTCCCCAAAACACCCCCCCAAAAACACCCCCGAGACGATGTCCCCAAAACCCTCCCGAGACAATGTCCCCCAAAACCCCCCCGAGACAATGTCCCCAAAACCCACCCGAGACAATGTCCCCAAAAGCCCCCCCCAAAACCCCCCCGAGACAATGTCCCCAAAACCCCCCGAGACAATGTCCCCAAAAACCCCCGGGACAATGTCCCCAATATCCCCCCCCCAAAACCCTCCCGAGACAATGTCCCCAAAACACCCCCGAGACAATGTCCCCAAAACCCTCCCGAAACAATGTCCCCAAACACCCCCCCACAAAACCCCCCTGAGACAATGTCCCCAAAACGCCCCCGAGACAATGTCGCCAAAACCCCCCTGAGACACTGTCCCCAAAATCCCCCCCCCCATCCCCCCCGAGACATTGTCCCCAGAACCCCTTCGAGACAATGTCGCCAAAACCCCCCCGAGACAATTCCCAAAAACCCCCCCCAAATCCCCCCCCGAGACAATGTTCCCAAAACCTCCGCGAGACAATGTCCCCAAAACCCCCCCACAAAAACCCCCCGAGACAATGTCCCCAAAACCCCCGCCCAAAACACCCCCGAGACAATGTCCCAAAAATCCCCCCCGAGACAATGTCCCCAAAACGCCCCCGAGACAATGTCCCCAAAACCCCCCCGAGACAATGTCCCCAAAACCCCCACCCCCAAAACCCCCCGAGACAATGTTCCCAAAACCCCCCCGCAACAATGTCCCCAAAACCCCCCACGAGACAATGTCCACAAAACACCCCCCCAAAACACACCCGAGACAATGTCCCCAAAACCCCCCCGAGACAATGTCCTCAAAACCCCCCCGAGACAATGACCCCAAAACACCCACCCAAAACTCCCCCGAGACAATGTCCCCAAAACGCCCCCGAGACAATGTCCCCAAAAACCGCACCCCCAAAACACCCACCCAAAACTCCCCCGAGACAATGTCCCCAAAACGCCCCCGAGACAATGTCCCCAAAACACCCACCCAAAACTCCCCCGAGGCAATGTCCCCAAAACGCCCCCGAGACAATGTCCCCAAAAACCGCACCCCCAAAACCCCCCGAGGCAATGTTCCCAAAACCCCCCACAAGACAATGTCCCCAAAACAACCCCCAAAACACCCCCGAGACGATGTCCCCAAAACCCTCCCGAGACAATGTCTCCAAAACCACCCTGAGCCAATGTCCCCAAAACAGCCACCCAAAACTCCCCCGAGACAATGTCCCCAAAACCCCCCGAGACAATGTCCCCAAAACCCCCCCGAGACAATGTCCCCAAAAGCCCCCCCCAAAACCCCCCCGAGACAATGTCCCGAAAATCCCCGTCAAAAACCCCCCGAGACAATGTCCCCAAAACCCCCCCGAGACAATGTCCCCAAAATCCCCCTCAAAACGCCCCCGAGACAATGTCCCGAAAAACCCCCGGGACAATGTCCCCAAAACCCCCCCGAGACAATGTCCCAAAAAACCCCCCCAAGACAACGTCCCCAAAACGCCCCCGAGACAATGTCCCCAAAACCCCCCCGAGACAATGTCCCCAAAACCCCCACCCCCAAAACCCCCCGAGACAATGTTTCCAAAACCCCCCCGCGAAAATGTCCCCAAAACCCCCCATGAGACAATGTCCCCAAAACACCCCCCCAAAACACCCCCGAGACAATCTCCCCAAAACCCCCCCGTGACAATGTCCTCAAAACCCCCCCGAGACAATGTCCCCAAAACACCAACCCAAAACTCCCCCGAGACAATGTCCCCAAAAACCCCCGAGACAATGTCCCCAAAAACCCCCGGGACAATGTCCCCAATATCACCCCCCCAAAACCCCCCTGAGACAATGTCCCCAAAACACCCCCGAGACAATGTCCCCAAAACCCTCCCGAAACAATGTCCCCAAACACCCCCCCCAAAACCCCCCCGAGACAATGTCCCCAAAACGCCCCCGAGACAATGTCGCCAAAACCCCCCCGAGACACTGTCCCCAAAATCCCCCCACAAACCCCGCCGAGACATTGTCCCCAGAACCCCTTCGAGACAATGTCGCCAAAACCCCCCCGAGACAATGTCCCAAAAACCCCCCCCCAAATCCCCCCCGAGACCATGTTCCCAAAACCCCCCCGAGACAATGTCCCCAAAACCCCCCCACAAAAACCCCCCGAGACAATGTCCCCAAAACCCCCCCCAAAAACACCCCCGAGACAATGTCCCAAAAATCCCCCCCGAGACAACGTCCCCAAAACGCCCCCGAGACAATGTCCCCAAAACCCCCCCGAGACAATGTCCCCAAAACCCCCACCCCCAAAACCCCCCGAGACAATGTTCCCAAAACCCCCCCGCAACAATGTCCCCAAAACCCCCCACGAGACAATCTCCCCAAAACACCCCCCCAAAACACACCCGAGACAATGTCCCCAAAACCCCCCCGAGACAATGTCCTAAAAACCCCCCCGAGACAATGTCCCCAAAACACCCACCCAAAACTCCCCCGAGACAATGTCCCCAAAACGCCCCCGTGACAATGTCCCCAAAAACCGCACCCCCAAACCCCCCCGAGGCAATGTTCCCAAAACCCCCCACAAGAAAATGTCCCCAAAACAACCCCCAAAACACCCCCGATACGATGTCCCCAAAACCCTCCCGAGACAATGTCTCCAAAACCACCCTGAGACAATGTCCCCAAAACAGCCACCCAAAACTCCCCCGAGACAATGTCCCCAAAACCCCCCGAGACAATGTCCCCAAAACCCCCCCGAGACAATGTCCCCAAAAGCCCCCCCCAAAACCCCCCCGAGACAATGTCCCCAAAACCCCCCCGAGACAATGTCCCCAAAAACCCCCGGGACAATGTCCCCAATATCCACCCCCCAAAACCCTCCCGAGACAATGTCCCCAAAACACCCCCGAGACAATGTCCCCAAAACCCTCCCGAAACAATGTCCCCAAACACCCCCCCACAAAACCCCCCTGAGACAATGTCCCCAAAACGCCCCCGAGACAATGTCGCCAAAACCCCCCTGAGACACTGTCCCCAAAATCCCCCCCCATCCCCCCCGAGACATTGTCCCCAGAACCCCTTCGAGACAATGTCGCCAAAACCCCCCCGAGACAATTCCCAAAAACCCCCCCCAAATCCCCCCCGAGACAATGTTCCCAAAACCTCCGCGAGACAATGTCCCCAAAACCCCCCCACAAAAACCCCCCGAGACAATGTCCCCAAAACCCCCGCCCAAAACACCACCGAGACAATGTCCCAAAAATCCCCCCCGAGACAATGTCCCCAAAACGCCCCCGAGACAATGTCCCCAAAACCCCCCCGAGACAATGTCCCCAAAACCCCCACCCCCAAAACCCCCTGAGACAATGTTCCCAAAACCCCCCCGCAACAATGTCCCCAAAACCCCCCACGAGACAATGTCCACAAAACACCCCCCCAAAACACACCCGAGACAATGTCCCCAAAACCCCCCCGAGACAATGTCCTCAAAACCCCCCCGAGACAATGACCCCAAAACACCCACCCAAAACTCCCCCGAGACAATGTCCCCAAAACGCCCCCGAGACAATGTCCCCAAAAACCGCACCCCCAAAACACCCACCCAAAACTCCCCCGAGACAATGTCCCCAAAACGCCCCCGAGACAATGTCCCCAAAACACCCACCCAAAACTCCCCCGAGACAATGTCCCCAAAACGCCCCCGAGACAATGTCCCCAAAAACCGCACCCCCAAAACCCCCCGAGGCAATGTTCCCAAAACCCCCCACAAGACAATGTCCCCAAAACAACCCCCAAAACACCCCCGAGACGATGTCCCCAAAACGCTCCCGAGACAATGTCTCCAAAACCACCCTGAGCCAATGTCCCCAAAACAGCCACCCAAAACTCCCCCGAGACAATGTCCCCAAAACCCCCCGAGACAATGTCCCCAAAACCCCCCCGAGACAATGTCCCCAAAAGCCCCCCCCAAAACCCCCCCGAGACAATGTCCCGAAAATCCCCGTCAAAAACCCCCCGAGACAATGTCCCCAAAACCCCCCCGAGACAATGTCCCCAAAATCCCCCTCAAAACGCCCCCGAGACAATGTCCCGAAAAACCCCCGGGACAATGTCCCCAAAACCCCCCCGAGACAATGTCCCAAAAAACCCCCCCCGAGACAACGTCCCCAAAACGCCCCCGAGACAATGTCCCCAAAACCCCCCCGAGACAATGTCCCCAAAACCCCCACCCCCAAAACCTCCCGAGACAATGTTTCCAAAACCCCCCCGCGAAAATGTCCCCAAAACCCCCCCATGAGACAATGTCCCCAAAACACGCCCCCAAAACACCCCCGAGACAATCTCCCCAAAACCCCCCCGTGACAATGTCCTCAAAACCCCCCCGAGACAATGTCCCCAAAACACCCACCCAAAACTCCCCCGAGACAATGTCCCCAAAAACCCCCGAGACAATGTCCCCAAAAACCCCCGGGACAATGTCCCCAATATCCCCCCCCCAAAACCCCCCTGAGACAATGTCCCCAAAACACCCCCGAGACAATGTCCCCAAAACCCTCCCGAAACAATGTCCCCAAACACCCCCCCCAAAACCCCCCGAGACAATGTCCCCAAAAAGCCCCCGAGACAATGTCGCCAAACCCCCCCCGAGACACTGTCCCCAAAATCCACCCCCAAACCCCGCCGAGACATTGTCCCCAGAACCCCTTCGAGACAATGTCGCCAAAACCCCCCCGAGACAATGTCCCAAAAACCCCCCCCCAAATCCCCCCCGAGACCATGTTCCCAAAACCCCCCCGAGACAATGTCCCCAAAACCCCCCCACAAAAACCCCCCGAGACAATGTCCCCAAACCCCCCCCCCAAAAACACCCCCGAGACAATGTCCCAAAAATCCCCCCCGAGACAACGTCCCCAAAACGCCCCCGAGACAATGTCCCCAAAACCCCCCCGAGACAATGTCCCCAAAACCCCCACCCCCAAAACCCCCCGAGACAATGTTCCCAAAACCCCCCCGCAACAATGTCCCCAAAACACCCCACGAGACAATCTCCCCAAAACACCCCCCCAAAACACACCCGAGACAATGTCCCCAAAACCCCCCCGAGACAATGTCCTATAAACCCCCCCGAGACAATGTCCCCAAAACACCCACCCAAAACTCCCCCGAGACAATGTCCCCAAAACGGCCCCGTGACAATGTCCCCAAAAACCGCACCCCCAAACCCCCCCGAGGCAATGTTCCCAAAACCCCCCACAAGAAAATGTCCCCAAAACAACCCCCAAAACACCCCCGAAACGATGTCCCCAAAACCCTCCCGAGACAATGTCTCCAAAACCACCCTGACACAATGTCCCCAAAACAGCCACCCAAAACTCCCCCGAGACAATGTCCCCAAAACCCCCCGAGACAATGTCCCCAAAACCCCCCCGAGACAATGTCCCCAAAAGCCCCCCCCAAAACCCCCCCGAGACAATGTCCCGAAAATCCCCCCTCAAAAACCCCCCGAGACAATGTCCCGAAAAACCCCTGGGACAATGTCCCCAAAACCCCCCCGAGACAATGTCCCAAAAAACCCCCCGAGACAACGTCCCCAAAACGCCCCCGAGACAATGTCCCCAAAACCCCCCCTAGACAATGTCCCCAAAACCCCCACCCCCAAAACCCCCCGAGACAATGTTTCCAAAACCCCCCCACGAAAATGTCCCCAAAACCCCCCATGAGACAATGTCCCCAAAACACACCCCCAAAACACCCCCGAGACAATCTCCCCAAAACCCCCCCGTGACAATGTCCTCAAAACCCCCCCGAGACAATGTCCCCAAAACACCCACCCAAAACTCCCCCGAGACAATGTCCCCAAAACCCCCCCGAGACAATGTCCCCAAAACCCCCCCCGAGACAAGGTCCCCAAAACCCCCCCCGAGACAATGTCCCCAAAACCCCCCCGAGTCAATGTTCCCAAAATCCGCACCCCCAAAACCCCCGAGACAATGCTCCCAAAACCCCCCCGAGACAATGTCCCCAAAAACCCCACAAGACACTGTCTCCAAAACACCCCCCCAAAACACCCCCGAGACGATATCCCCAAAACCCCCCCCGAGACAATGTCCCCAAAACCCCCACCCCCAAAACCCCCCGAGACAATGTTCCCAAAACCCCCCCGCAACAATGTCCCCAAAACACCCCACGAGACAATCTCCCCAAAACACCCCCCCAAAACACACCCGAGACAATGTCCCCAAAACCCCCCCGAGACAATGTCCTATAAACCCCCCCGAGACAATGTCCCCAAAACACCCACCCAAAACTCCCCCGAGACAATGTCCCCAAAACGGCCTCGTGACAATGTCCCCAAAAACCGCACCCCCAAACCCCCCCGAGGCAATGTTCCCAAAACCCCCCACAAGAAAATGTCCCCAAAACAACCCCCAAAACACCCCCGAGACGATGTCCCCAAAACCCTCCCGAGACAATGTCTCCAAAACCAACCTGAGACAATGTCCCCAAAACAGCCACCCAAAACTCCCCCGAGACAATGTCCCCAAAACCCCCCGAGACAATGTCCCCAAAACCCCCCCGAGACAATGTCCCCAAAAGCCCCCCCGAAAACCCCCCCGAGACAATGTCCCGAAAATCCCCCCTCAAAAACCCCCCGAGACAATGTCCCGAAAAACCCCCGGGACAATGTCCCCAAAACCCCCCCGAGACAATGTCCCAAAAAACCCCCCGAGACAACGTCCCCAAAACGCGCCCGAGACAATGTCCCCAAAACCCCCCCGAGACAATGTCCCCAAAACCCCCACCCCCAAAACCCCCCGAGACAATGTTTCCAAAACCCCCCCACGAAAATGTCCCCAAAACCCCCCATGAGACAATGTCCCCAAAACACCCCCCCAAAACACCCCCGAGACAATCTCCCCAAAACCCCCCCGTGACAATGTCCTCAAAACCCCCCCGAGACAATGTCCCCAAAACACCCACCCAAAACTCCCGCGAGACAATGTCCCCAAAACCCCCCCAAGACAATGTCCCCAAAACCCCCCCGAGACAACGTCCCCAAAACCCCCCCCGAGACAATGTCCCCAAAACCCCCCCGAGTCAATGTTCCCAAAATCCCCACCCCCAAAACCCCCGAGACAATGCTCCCAAAACCCCCCCGAGACAATGTCCCCAAAAACCCCACAAGACACTGTCTCCAAAACACCCCCCCAAAACACCCCCGAGACGATATCCCCAAAACCCTCCCGAGACAATGTCTCGAAAACCCCCCCGAGACAATGTCCCCAAAAACCCCCGGACAATGTCCCCAAAACCCCCCCGAGACAATGTCCCAAAAAACCCCCCCGAGACAACGTCCCCAAAACGCCCCCGAGACAATGTCCCCAAAACCCCCCCGAGACAATGTCCCCAAAACACCCACCCCCAAAACCCCCCGAGACAATGTTTCCAAAACCCCCCCGCGAAAATGTCCCCAAAACCCCCCATGAGACAATGTCCCCAAAACACCCCCCCAAAACACCCCCGAGACAATCTCCCCAAAACCCCCCCGTGACAATGTCCTCAAAACCCCCCCGAGACAATGTCCCCAAAACACCCACCCAAAACTCCCCCGAGACAATGTCCCCAAAAACCCCCGAGACAATGTCCCCAAAAACCCCCGGGACAATGTCCCCAATATCCCCCCCCCAAAACCCTCCTGAGACAATGTCCCCAAAACACCCCCGAGACAATGTCCCCAAAACCCTCCCGAAACAATGTCCCCAAACACCCCCCCCAAAACCCCCCTGAGACAATGTCCCCAAAACGCCCCCGAGACAATGTCGCCAAAACCCCCCCGAGACACTGTCCCCAAAATCCCCCCCCAAACCCCGCCGAGACATTGTCCCCAGAACCCCTTCGAGACAATGTCGCCAAAACCCCCCCGAGACAATGTCCCAAAATCCCCCCCCCAAATCCCCCCCGAGACCATGTTGCCAAAACCCCCCCGAGACAATGTCCCCAAAACCCCCCCACAAAAACCCCCCGAGACAATGTCCCCAAAACCCCCCCCCAAAAACACCCCCGAGACAATGTCCCAAAAATCCCCCCCGAGACAACGTCCCCAAAACGCCCCCGAGACAATGTCCCCAAAACCCCCCCGAGACAATGTCCCCAAAACCCCCACCCCCAAAACCCCCCCGAGACAATGTTCCCAAAACCCCCCCGCAACAATGTCCCCAAAACCCCCCACGAGACAATCTCCCCAAAACACCCCCCCAAAACACACCCGAGACAATGTCCCCAAAACCCCCCCGAGACAATGTCCTATAAACCCCCCCGAGACAATGTCCCCAAAACACCCACCCAAAACTCCCCCGAGACAATGTCCCGAAAACGGCCCCGTGACAATGTCCCCAAAAACCGCACCCCCAAACCCCCCCGAGGCAATGTTCCCAAAACCCCCCACAAGAAAATGTCCCCAAAACAACCCCCAAAACACCCCCGAGACGATGTCCCCAAAACCCTCCCGAGACAATGTCTCCAAAACCACCCTGAGACAATGTCCCCAAAACAGCCACCCAAAACTCCCCCGAGACAATGTCCCCAAAACCCCCCGAGACAATGTCCCCAAAACCCCCCCGAGACAATGTCCCCAAAAGCCCCCCCCAAAACCCCCCCGAGACAATGTCCCGAAAATCCCCCCTCAAAAACCCCCCGAGACAATGTCCCGAAAAACCCCCGGGACAATGTCCCCAAAACCCCCCCGAGACAATGTCCCAAAAAACCCCCCGAGACAACGTCCCCAAAACGCCCCCGAGACAATGTCCCCAAAAGCCCCCCGAGACAATGTCCCCAAAACCCCCACCCCCAAAACCCCCCCGAGACAATGTTTCCAAAACCCCCCCACGAAAATGTCCCCAAAACCCCCCATGAGACAATGTCCCCAAAACACCCCCCCAAAACACCCCCGAGACAATCTCCCCAAAACCCCCCCGTGACAATGTCCTCAAAACCCCCCCGAGACAATGTCCCCAAAACACCCACCCAAAACTCCCCCGAGACAATGTCCCCAAAACCCCCCCGAGACAATGTCCCCAAAACCCCCCCGAGACAACGTCCCCAAAACCCCCCCCGAGACAATGTCCCCAAAACCCCCCCGAGTCAATGTTCCCAAAATCCCCACCCCCCAAAACCCCCGAGACAATGCTCCCAAAACCCCCCCGAGACAATGTCCCCAAAAACCCCACAAGACACTGTCTCCAAAACACCCCCCCAAAACACCCCCGAGACGATATCCCCAAAACCCTCCCGAGACAATGTCTCGAAAACCCCCCCGAGACAATGTCCCCAAAAACCCCCGGACAATGTCCCCAAAACCCCCCCGAGACAATGTCCCAAAAAACCCCCCCGAGACAACGTCCCCAAAACGCCCCCGATACAATGTCCCCAAAACACCCCCGAGACAATGTCCCCAAAACACCCACCCCCAAAAACCCCCGAGACAATGTTCCCAAAACCCCCCCGCAACATTGTCCCCAAAACCCCCCACGAGACATTGTCCCCAAAACACCTCCCCAAAACACCCCCGAGACAATGTCCCCAAAACCCCCCCGAGACAATGTCCTCAAAACCCCCCCGAGACAATGTCCCCAAAACACCCACCCAAAACTCCCCCGAGACAATGTCCCCAAAACCCCCCCGAGACAATGTCCCCAAAACCCCCCCGAGACAATGTCCCCAAAACCCCCCCCGAGACAATGTCCCCAAAACCCCCCCGAGACAATGTCCCCAAAACACCCCCGAGACAATGTCCCCAAAACCCCCACCCCCAAAACCCCACGAGACAATGTTCCCAAAACCCCCCCGCGATATGTCCCCAAAACCCCCCACGAGACAATGTCCCCAAAACACCCCCCCAAAACACCCCCGAGACAATGTCCCCAAAACCCCCCCGAGACAATGTCCTCAAAACACCCCCGAGACAACGTCCCCAAAACGCCCCCGAGACAATGTCCCCAAAACCCCCCCGAGACAATGTCCCCAAAACCCCCACCCCCAAAACCCCCCGAGACAATGTTCCCAAAACCCCCCCGCAACAATGTCCCCAAAACCCCCCACGAGACAATGTCCCCAAAACACCCCCCCCAAAACACACCCGAGACAATATCCCCAAAACCCCCGCGAGACAATGTCCTCAAAACCCCCCGAGACAATGTCCCCAAAACACCCACCCAAAACTCCCCCGAGACAATGTCCCCAAAACCCCCCCGAGACAATGTCCCCAAAAACCCCCCCGAGACAACGTCCCCAAAACCCCCCCGAGACAATGTCCCCAAAAACCGCAACCCCAAAACCCCCCGAGACAATGTTCCCAAAACCCCCCACAAGACAATGTCCCCAAAACAACCCCCAAAACACCCCCGAGACGATGTCCCCAAAACCCTCCCGAGACAATGTCCCCAAAACCACCCTGAGACAATGTCCCCAAAAGAGCCACCCAAAACTCACCCGAGACAATGTCCCCAAAACCCCCCGAGACAATGTACCCAAAACCCCCCCGAGAAAATGTCCCCAAAAGCCCCCCCGAAAACCCCTTCGAGACAATGTCCCCAAAACCCCCCCTCAAAAACCCCCCGAGACAATGTCCCCAAAACCCCCCCGAGACAATGTCCCCAAAACCCCCCTCAAAACGCCCCCGAGACAATGTCCCCAAAAACCCCCGGGACAATGTCCCCAAAACGCCCCCGAGACAATGTCCCCAAAACCCCCCCGAGACAATGTCCCCAAAACGCCCACCGCCAAAACCCCCCGAGACAATGTCCCAAAAACCCCCCCGCAACAATGTCCCCAAAACCCCCCACGAGACAATGTCCCCAAAACACCCCCCCAAAACACACCCGAGACAATGTCCCCAAAACCCCCCCGAGACAATGCCCTAAAAACCCCCCCGAGACAATGTCCCCAAAACACCCACCCAAAACTCCCCCGAGACAATGTCCCCAAAACCCCCCGAGACAATGTCCCCAAAAACCGCACCCCCAAAACCCCCCGAGACAATGTTCCCAAAACCCCCCACAAGACAATGTCCCCAAAACAACCCTCAAAACACCCCCGAGACGATGTCCCCAAAACCCTCCCGAGACAATGTCCCCAAAACCACCCTGAGACAATGTCCCCAAAACAGCCACCCAAAACTCCCCCGAGACAATGTCCCCAAAACCCCCCGAGACAATGTCCCCAAACCCCCCCGAGACAATGTCCCCAAAAGCCCTCCCCAAAACCCCCCCGAGACAATGTCCCCAAAACCCCCCCTCAAAAACCCCCTGAGACAATGTCCCCAAAACCCCCCCGAGACAATGTCCCCAAAACCCCCCTCAAAACGCCCCCGAGACAATGTCCCCCAAAACCCCCGGGACAATGTCCCCAAAACCCCCCCGAGACAATGTCCCAAAAAACCCCCCCGAGACAACGTCCCCAAAACGCCCCCGAGACAATGTCCCCAAAACACGCCCGAGACAATGTCCTCAAAACCCCCCCGAGACAACGTCCCCAAAACGCCCCCGAGACAATGTCCCCAAAACCCCCCCTAGACAATGTCCCCAAAACCCCCTCCCCCAAAACCCACCGAGAAAATGTTCCCAAAACCCCCCCGCAACAATGTCCCCAAAACCCCCCACGAGACAATGTCCCCAAAACACCCCCCCCGAAACACACCCGAGACAATGTCCCCAAAACCCCCCCGAGACAATGTCCTCAAACCCCCCCGAGACAATGTCCCCAAAACACCCACCCAAAACTCCCCCGAGACAATGTCCCCAAACCCCCCCGAGACAATGTACCCAAAATCCCCACCCCCAAAACCCCCCGAGACAATGTTTCCAAAACCCCCCCGCGACAATGTCCCCAAAACCCACCATGAGACAATGTCCCCCAAAACACCCCCCCAAAACACCCCCGAGACAATCTCCCCAAAACCCCCCCGTGACAATGTCCTCAAAAACCCCCCGAGACAATGTCCCCAAAACACACACCGAAAACTCCCCCGAGACAATGTCCCCAAAACCCCCCCGAGACAATGTCCCCAAAACCCCCCCGAGACAACGTCCCCAAAACCCCCCCCGAGACAATGTCCCCAAAACCCCCCCCCGAGACAATGTCCCCAAAATCCCCACCCCCAAAACCCCCCGAGACAATGCTCCCAAAAACCCACCCGAGACAATGTCCCCAAAACCCCCCACAAGACACTGTCCCCAAAAAAACCCCCCCAAAACACCCCCGAGACGATATCCCCAAAACCCTCCCGAGACAATGTCTCGAAAACACCCCCGAGACAATGTCCCCAAAAACCCCCGGACAATGTCCCCAAAACCCCCCCGAGACAATGTCCCAAAAAACCCCCCCGAGACAACGTCCCCAAAACGCCCCCGAGACAATGTCCCTAAAACACCCCCGAGACAATGTCCCCAAAACCCCCACCCCCAAAAACCCCCGAGACAATGTTCCCAAAACCCCCCCGCAACAATGTCCCCAAAACCCCCACGAGACATTGTCCCCAAAACACCCCCCCAAAACACCCCCGAGACAATTTCCCAAAACCCCCCCGAGACAATGTCCTCAAAACCCCCCCGAGACAATGTCCCCGAAACACCCACCCAAAACTCCCCCGAGACAAAGTCCCCAAAACCCCCCCGAGACAATGTCCCCAAAACCCCCCCGAGACAATGTCCCCAAAACCCCCCCCGAGACAATGTCCCCAAAACCCCCCCGAGACAATGTCCCCAAAACACCCCCGAGACAATGTCCCCAAAACCCCCACCCCCAAAACCCCACGAGACAATGTTCCCAAAACCCCCCCGCGATAATGTCCCCAAAACCCCCCACGAGACAATGTCCCCAAAACACCCCCCCAAAACACCCCCGAGACAATGTCCCCAAAACCCCCCCGAGACAATGTCCTCAAAACCCCCCCGAGACAACGTCCCCAAAACGCCCCCGAGACAATGTCCCCAAAACCCCCCCGAGACAATGTCCCCAAAAACGCCCACCGCCAAAACCCCCCGAGACAATGTCCCAAAAACCCCCCCGCAACAATGTCCCCAAAACCCCCCACGAGACAATGTCCCCAAAACACCCCCCCAAAACACACCCGAGACAATGTCCCCAAAACCCCCCCGAGACAATGCCCTAAAAACCCCCCCGAGACAATGTCCCCAAAACACCCACCCAAAACTCCCCCGAGACAATGTCCCCAAAACCCCCCGAGACAATGTCCCCAAAAACCGCACCCCCAAAACCCCCCGAGACAATGTTCCCAAAACCCCCCACAAGACAATGTCCCCAAAACAACCCTCAAAACACCCCCGAGACGATGTCCCCAAAACCCTCCCGAGACAATGTCCCCAAAACCACCCTGAGACAATGTCCCCAAAACAGCCACCCAAAACTCCCCCGAGACAATGTCCCCAAAACCCCCCGAGACAATGTCCCCAAACCCCCCCGAGACAATGTCCCCAAAAGCCCTCCCCAAAACCCCCCCGAGACAATGTCCCCAAAACCCCCCCTCAAAAACCCCCTGAGACAATGTCCCCCAAAACCCCCCCGAGACAATGTCCCCAAAACCCCCCTCAAAACGCCCCCCGAGACAATGTCCCCCAAAACCCCCGGGACAATGTCCCCAAAACCCCCCCCGAGACAATGTCCCAAAAAAACCCCCCCGAGACAACGTCCCCAAAACGCCCCCGAGACAATGTCCCCAAAACACGCCCGAGACAATGTCCTCAAAACCCCCCCGAGACAACGTCCCCAAAACGCCCCCGAGACAATGTCCCCAAAACCCCCCCTAGACAATGTCCCCAAAACCCCCTCCCCCAAAACCCACCGAGAAAATGTTCCCAAAACCCCCCCGCAACAATGTCCCCAAAACCCCCCACGAGACAATGTCCCCAAAACACCCCCCCCGAAACACACCCGAGACAATGTCCCCAAAACCCCCCGAGACAATGTCCTCAAACCCCCCCGAGACAATGTCCCCAAAACACCCACCCAAAACTCCCCCGAGACAATGTCCCCAAACCCCCCCGAGACAATGTACCCAAAATCCCCACCCCCAAAACCCCCCGAGACAATGTTTCCAAAACCCCCCCGCGACAATGTCCCCAAAACCCACCATGAGACAATGTCCCCAAAACACCCCCCAAAACACCCCCGAGACAATCTCCCCAAAACCCCCCCGTGACAATGTCCTCAAAAACCCCCCGAGACAATGTCCCCAAAACACACACCGAAAACTCCCCCGAGACAATGTCCCCAAAACCCCCCCGAGACAATGTCCCCAAAACCCCCCCGAGACAACGTCCCCAAAACCCCCCCCGAGACAATGTCCCCAAAACCCCCCCGAGACAATGTCCCCAAAATCCCCACCCCCAAAACCCCCCGAGACAATGCTCCCAAAACCCACCCGAGACAATGTCCCCAAAACCCCCCACAAGACACTGTCCCCAAAAAAAACCCCCCAAAACACCCCCGAGACGATATCCCCAAAACCCTCCCGAGACAATGTCTCGAAAACACCCCCGAGACAATGTCCCCAAAAACCCCCGGACAATGTCCCCAAAACCCCCCCGAGACAATGTCCCAAAAAAACCCCCCCGAGACAACGTCCCCAAAACGCCCCCGAGACAATGTCCCTAAAACACCCCCGAGACAATGTCCCCAAAACCCCCACCCCCAAAAACCCCCGAGACAATGTTCCCAAAACCCCCCCGCAACAATGTCCCCAAAACCCCCCCACGAGACATTGTCCCCAAAACACCCCCCCAAAACACCCCCGAGACAATTTCCCAAAACCCCCCCCGAGACAATGTCCTCAAAACCCCCCCGAGACAATGTCCCCGAAACACCCACCCAAAACTCCCCCGAGACAAAGTCCCCAAAACCCCCCCCGAGACAATGTCCCCAAAACCCCCCCGAGACAATGTCCCCAAAACCCCCCCCGAGACAATGTCCCCAAAACCCCCCCGAGACAATGTCCCCAAAACACCCCCGAGACAATGTCCCCAAAACCCCCACCCCCAAAACCCCACGAGACAATGTTCCCAAAACCCCCCCGCGATAATGTCCCCAAAACCCCCCACGAGACAATGTCCCCAAAACACCCCCCCAAAACACCCCCGAGACAATGTCCCCAAAACCCCCCCGAGACAATGTCCTCAAAACCCCCCCGAGACAACGTCCCCAAAACGCCCCCGAGACAATGTCCCCAAAACCCCCCCGAGACAATGTCCCCAAAACCCCCTCCCCCAAAACCCCCGAGACAATGTTCCCAAAATCCCCCCGCAACAATGTCCCCAAAACCCCCCACGAGACAATGTCCCCAAAACACCCCCCCCAAAACACACCCGAGACAATGTCCCCAAAAAAACCCCGAGACAATGTCCTCAAAACCCCCCCGAGACAATGTCCCCAAAACCCCCACCGAGACAACGTCCCCAAACCCCCCCCCGAGACAATGTCCCCAAAACCCCCCCGAGACAATGTCCTCAAAACCCCCCCGAGACAATGTCCCCAAAACACCCTCCCAAAACTCCCCCGAGACAATGTCCCCAAAACCCCCCCGAGACAATGTCCCCAAAACCCCCCCGAGACAACGTCCCCAAAACCCCCCCGAGACAATGTCCCCAAAATCCCCCCGAGACAATGTCCCCAAAACCTCCACCCCCAAAACCCCCCGAGACAATGTTCCCAAAACCCGCCCGAGACAATGTTCCCAATACCCCCCACAAGACAATGTCCCCAAAACACCCCCCCCAAAACACCCCCGAGACGATGTCCCCAAAAACCCTCCCGAGACAATGTCTCCAAAACCCCCCTGAGACAATGTCCCCAAAACACCCACCCAAAACTCCCCCGAGACAATGTCCCCAAAACCCCCCCGAGACAATGTCCCCAAACCCACCCGAGACAATGTCCACAAAAGCACCCCCCAAAACCCCCCCGAGACAATGTCCCCAAAACCCCCCGAGGCAATGTCCCCAAAAACCCCCGGGACAATGTCCCCAATATCCCCCCCACAAAACCCCCCCGAGACAATGTCCCCAAAACACCCCCGAGACAATGTCCCCAAAACCCTCCCGAGACAATGTCCCCAAACACCCCCCCCAAAACCCCCCCGAGACAATGTCCCCAAAACGCCCCCGAGACAATGTCGCCAAAACCCTCCCGAGACACTGTCCCCAAAATCCCCCCCCAAACCCCCCCGAGACATTGTCCCCAGAAACCCTTCGAGACAATGTCGGCAAAACCCCCCCGAGACAATGTCCCCAAAATCCCCCCCCAAATCCCCCCGAGGCAATGTTCCCAAAACCCCCCCGCGATAATGTCCCCAAAACCCCCCACGAGACAATGTCCCCAAAACACCCCCCCAAAACACCCCCGAGACAATGTCCCCAAAACCCCCCCGAGACAATGTCCTCAAAACCCCCCCGAGACAGCGTCCCCAAAACGCCCCCGAGACAATGTCCCCAACACCCCCCCCGAGACAATGTCCCCAAAACCCCCCTCCCCCAAAACCCCCCGAGACAATGTTCCCAAAACCCCCCCGCAACAATGTCCCCAAACCCCCCACGAGACAATGTCCCCAAAACACCCCCCCCAAAACACACCCGAGACAATGTCCCCAAAACCCCCCCGAGACAATGTCCTCAAAACCCCCCGAGACAATGTCCCCAAAACACCCACCCAAAACTCCCCCGAGACAATGTCCCCAAAACACCCCCGAGACAATGTCCCCCAAAACGCCCCCGAGACAACGTCCCCAAAACCCCCCCGAGACAATGTCCCCAAAAACCGCAACCCCAAAACCCCCCGAGACAATGTTCCCAAAACCCCCCACAAGACAATGTCCCCAAAACAACCCCCAAAACACCCCCGAGACGATGTCCCCAAAACCCTCCCGAGACAATGTCCCCAAAACCACCCTGAGACAATGTCCCCAAAAGAGCCACCCAAAACTCACCCGAGACAATGTCCCCAAAACCCCCCGAGACAATGTCCGGAAAACCCCCCCGAGACAATGTCCCCAAAAGCCCCCCCCGAAAACCCCTTCGAGACAATGACCCCAAAACGCCCCCTCAAAAACCCCCCGAGACAATGTCCCCAAAACCCCCCCGAGACAATGTCCCCAAAACCCCCCTCAAAACGCCCCCGAGACAATGTCCCCAAAAACCCCCGGGACAATGTCCCCAAAACGCCCCCGAGACAATGTCCCCAAAAACCCCCGAGACAATGTCCCCAAAACGCCCACCCCCAAAACCCCCCGAGACAATGTCCCAAAAACCCCCCCGCAACAATGTCCCCAAAACCCCCCACGAGACAATGTCCCCAAAACACCCCCCCAAAACACACCCGAGACAATGTCCCCAAAACCCCCCCGAGACAATGTCCTAAAAACCCCCCCGAGACAATGTCCCCAAAACACCCACCCAAAACTCCCCCGAGACAATGTCCCCAAAACCCCCGCGAGACAATGTCCCCAAAAACCGCACCCCCAAAACCCCCCGAGACAATGTTCCCAAAACCCCCCACAAGACAATGTCCCCAAAACAACCCCCAAAACACCCCCGAGACGATGTCCCCAAAACCCTCCCGAGACAATGTCCCCAAAACCACCCTGAGACAATGTCCCCAAAACAGCCACCCAAAACTCCCCCGAGACAAGGTCCCCAAAACCCCCCGAGACAATGTCCCAAAAACCCCCCCGAGACAATGTCCCCAAAAGCCCGCCCCAAAAACCCCCGAGACAATGTCCCCAAAACCCCCCCTCAAAAACCCCCCCGAGACAATGTCCCCAAAACCCCCCCGAGACAATGTCCCCAAAATCCCCCTCAAAACGCCCCCGAGACAATGTCCCCAAAAACCCCCGGGACAATGTCCCCAAAACCCCCCCGAGACAATGTCCCAAAAAAACCCCCCCGAGACAACGTCCCCAAAACGCCTCCGAGACAATGTCCCGAAAACACGCCCGACACAATGTCCTCAAAACCCCCCCGAGACAACGTCCCCAAAACGCCTCCGAGACAATGTCCCCAAAACGCCCCGAGACAATGTCCCCAAAACACCCACCCAAAACTCCCCCGAGACAATGTCCCCAAAACACCCCCGAGACAATGTACCCAAAATCCCCACCCCCAAAACCCCCCGAGACAATGTTTCCAAAACCCCCCCGCGACTATGTCCCCAAAACCCACCATGAGACAATGTCCCCAAAACACCCCCCCAAAACACCCCCGAGAAAATCTCCCCAAAAACCCCCGGGACAATGTCCTCAAAACCCCCCCGAGACAATGTCCCCAAAACACACACCCAAAACTCCCCCGAGACAATGTCCCCAAAACCCCCCCGAGACAATGTCCCCAAAACCCCCCCGAGACAACGTCCCCAAAACCCCCCCGAGACAATGACCCCAAAACCCCCCCGAGACAATGTCCCCAAAATCCCCACCCCCAAAACCCCCCGAGACAATGCTCCCGAAACCCCCCCGAAACAATGTCCCCAAAACCCCCCCACAAGACACTGTCCCCAAAACACCCCCCCAAAACACCCCCGAGACGATATCCCCAAAACCCTCCCGAGACAATGTCTCGAAAACCCCCCCGAGACAATGTCCCCAAAAACCCCCGGACAATGTCCCCAAAACCCCCCCGAGACAATGTCCCAAAAAACACCCCCGGGACAACGTCCCCAAAACGCCCCCGAGACAATGTCCCTAAAACACCCCCCGAGACAATGTCCCCAAAACCCCCACACCCAAAAACCCCCGAGACAATGTTCCCAAAACCCCCCGCAACAATGTCCCCAAAAACCCCCCACGAGACATTGTCCCCAAAACACCCCCCCCAAAACACCCCCGAGACAATGTCCCCAAAACCTCCCCGAGACAATGTCCTCAAAACCCCCCCGAGACAATGTCCCCGAAACACCCACCCAAAACTCCCCCGAGACAATGTCCCCAAAACCCCCCCGAGACAATGTCCCCAAAACCCCCCCGAGACAATGTCCCCAAAAACCCCCCCGAGACAATGTCCCCAAAACCCCCCCGAGACAATGTCCCCAAAACACCCCCGAGACAATGTCCCCAAAACCCCCACCCCCAAAACCCCACGAGACAATGTTCCCAAAACCCCACCGCGATAATGTCCCCAAAACCGCCCACGAGACAATGTCCCCAAAACACCCCCCCAAAACACCCCCGAGACAATGTCCCCAAAACCCCCCCGAGACAATGTCCTCAAAACCCCCCCGAGACAACGTCCCCAAAACGCCCCCGAGACAATGTCCCCAAAACCCCCCCGAGACAATGTCCCCAAAACCCCCTCCCCCAAAACCCCCCGAAACAGTGTTCCCAAAATCCCCCCGCAACAATGTCCCCAAAACTCCCCACGAGACAATGTCCCCAAAACACCCCCCCCAAAACACACCCGAGACAATGTCCCCAAAAAACCCCGAGACAATGTCCTCAAAACCCCCCCCGAGACAATGTCCCCAAAACCCCCCACCGAGACAACGTCCCCAAAACCCCCCCCCGAGACGATGTCCCCAAAACCCCCCCGAGACAATGTCCTCAAAACCCCCCCGAGACAATGTCCCCAAAACACCCTCCCAAAACTCCCCCGAGACAATGTCCCCAAAACCCCCCCGAGACAATGTCCCCAAAACCCCCCCGAGACAACGTCCCCAAAACCCCCCCCGAGACAATGTCCCCAAAACCCCCCCGAGACAATGTCCCCAAAACCTCCACCCCCAAAACTCCCCGAGACAATGTTCCCAAAACCCGCCCGAGACAATGTCCCCAATACCCCCCACAAGACAATGTCCCCAAAACAACCCCCCAAAACACCCCCGAGACGATGTCCCCAAAACCCTCCCGAGACAATGTCTCCAAAACCCCCCCGAGACAATGTCCCCAAAACACCCACCCAAAACTCCCCCGAGACAATGTCCCCAAAACCCCCCCGAGACAATGTCCCCAAATCCACCCGAGACAATGTCCACAAAAGCACGCCCCAAAACCCCCCCGAGACAATGTCCCCAAAACCCCCCGAGGCAATGTCCCCAAAAACCCCCGGGACAATGTCCCCAATATCCCCCCCACAAAACCCCCCCGAGACAATGTCCCCAAAACACCCCCGAGACAATGTCCCCAAAACCCTCCCGAGAGAATGTCCCCAAACACCCCACCCAAAACCCCCCCGAGACAATGTCCCCAAAACGCCCCCGAGACAATGTCGCCAAAACCCTCCCGAGACACTGTCCCCAAAATCCCCCCCCAAACCCGCCCGAGACATTGTCCCCAGAAACCCTTCGAGACAATGTCGGCAAAACCCCCCCGAGACAATGTCCCCAAAACCCCCCCCCAATCCCCCCGAGACAATGTTCCCAAAACCCACCCGAGACAATGTCCCCAAAACCCCCCCCCCCAAAACACCCCCGAGACAATGTCCCCAAAACCCCCACCGCCAAAACCCCCCGAGACAATGTTCCAAAAACTCCCCCGCAACAATGTCCCCAAAACCCCCCACGAGACAATGTCCCCAAAACACCCCTCCAAAACACACCCGAGACAATGTCCCCAAAACCCCCCCGAGACAATGTCCTAAAAACCCCCCCGAGACAATGTCCCCAAAACACCCACCCAAAACTCCCCCGAGACAATGTCCCCAAAACCCCCCCGAGACAATGTCCCCAAAAAACCGCACCCCCAAAACCCCCCGAGACAATGTTCCCAAAAGCCACCACAAGACAATGTCCCCAAAACAACCCCCAAAACACCCCCGAGACGATGTCCCCAAAACCCTCCCGAGACAATGTCCCCAAAACCACCCTAAGACAATGTCCCCAAAAGAGCCACCCAAAACTCCCCTGAGACAATGTCCCCAAAACCCCCCGAGACAATGTCCCCAAAACCCCCCCGAGACAATGTCCCCAAAAGCCCCCCACAAAACCCCCCCGAGACAATGTCCCCAAAACCCCCCCCCCAAAACACCCCCGAGACAATGTCCCAAAAATCCCCCCGGAGACAACGTCCCCAAAAACGCCCCCGAGACAATGTCCCCAAAACCCCCCCGAGACAATGTCCCCAAAACCCCCACCGCCAAAACCCCCCGAGACAATGTTCCAAAAACCCCCCCGCAACAATGTCCCCAAAACCCCCCACGAGACAATGTCCCCAAAACACCCCCCCAAAACACACCCGAGACAATGTCCCCAAAACCCCCCCGAGACAATGTCCTAAAAACACCCCCGAGACAATGTCCCCCAAAACACCCACCCAAAACTCCCCCGAGACAATGTCCCCAAAACCCCCCCGAGACAATGTCCCCAAAAACCGCACCCCCAAAATCCCCCGAGACAATGTTCCCAAAACCCCCCACAAGACAATGTCCCCAAAACAACCCCCAAAACACCCCCGAGACGATGTCCCCAAAACCCTCCCGAGACAATGTCCCCAAAACCACCCTGAGACAATGTCCCCAAAACACCCCCCCCAAAACCCCCCCGAGACAATGTCCCCCAAAACCCCCACCGAGACAACGTCCTCAAACCCCCCCCCCGAGACAATGTCCCCAAAAACCCCCCGAGACAATGACCTCAAAACCCACCCGAGACAATGTCCCCAAAACACCCTCCCAAAACTCCCCCGAGACAATGTCCCCAAAACCCCCCCGAGACAATGTCCCCAAAACCCCCCCGAGACAACGTCCCCAAAACCCCCCCGAGACAATGTCCCCAAAAGCCCCCCCCAAAACCCCCCCGAGACAATGTCCCCAAAACGCCCCCTCAAAAACCCCCCGAGACAATGTCCCCAAAATCCCCCCGAGACAATGTCCCCAAAACCCCCCCTCAAAACGCCCCCGAGACAATGTCCCCAAAAACCCCCGGGACAATGTCCCCCAAAACGCCCCCGAGACAATGTCCCCAAAACCCCCCCGAGACAATGTCCCCAAAACCCCCACCCCCAAAACCCCCCGAGACAATGTTCCAAAAACCCCCCCGCAACAATGTCCCCAAAACCCCCCACGAGACAATGTCCCCAAAACACCCCCCAAAACACACCCGAGACAATGTCCCCAAAACCCTCCCGAGACAATGTCCTAAAAACCCCCCCGAGACAATGTCTCCAAAACACCCACCCAAAACTCCCCCGAGACAATGTCCCCAAAACCCCCCCGAGACAATGTCCCCAAAAACCGCACCCCCAAAACCCCCCGAGACAATGTTCCCAAAACCCCCCACAAGACAATGTCCCCAAAACAACCCCCAAAACACCCCCGAGACGATGTCCCCAAAACCCTCCCGAGACAGTGTCCCCAAAACCACCCTGAGACAATGTCCCCAAAACAGCCACCCAAAACTCCCCCGAGACAATGTCCCCAAAACCTCCTGAGACAATGTCCCCAAAACCCCCCCGAGACAATGTCCCCAAAAGCCCCCCCCAAAACCCCCCCGAGACAATGTCCCCAAAAACCCCCCTCAAAAACCCCCCGAGACAATGTCCCCAAAACCCCCCCGAGACAATGTCCCCAAAACCCCCCTCAAAACGCCCCCGAGACAATGTCCCCAAAAACCCCCGGGACAATGTCCCCAAAACCCCCCCGAGACAATGTCCCAAAAAACTCCCCCGAGACAACGTCCCCAAAACGCCCCCGAGACAATGTCCCCAAAACCCGCCCGAGACAATGTCCTCAAAACCCCCCCCGAGACAACGTCCCCAAAACGCCCCCGAGACAATGTCCCCAAAACCCCCCCGAGACAATGTCCCCAAAACCCCCTCCCCCAAAACCCACCGAGAAAATGTTCCCAAAACCCCCCCGCAACAATGTCCCCAAAACCCCCCACGAGACAATGTCCCCAAAACACCCCCCCAAAACACACCCGAGACAATGTCCCCAAACCCCCCCCGAGACAATGTCCTCAAAACCCCCCCGAGACAATGTCCCCAAAACACCCACCCAAAACTCCCCCGAGACAATGTCCCCAAAACCCCCCCGAGACAATGTCCCCAAAACACCCCCGAGACAACGTCCCCAAAACCCCCCCCGAGACAATGTCCCCAAAACACCCCCGAGACAATGTCCTCAAAACCCCCCTGAGGCAATGTCCCCAAAACACCCACCCAAAACTCCCCCGAGACAATGTCCCCAAAACCCCCCCGAGACAATGTCTCCAAAACCCCCCCGAGACAACGTCCCCAAAACCCCCCCGAGACAATGTCCCCAAAACCCCCCCGAGACAATGTCCCCAAAACCTCCACCCCCAAAACCCCCCGAGACAATGTTCCCAAAACCCCCCCGAGACAATGTCCCCAAAACCCCCCCGAGACAATGTCCCCAAAACCCCTCCCCCAAAACCCCCCGAGACAATGTTCCCAAAAACCCCCCGCAACAATGTCCCCAAAACCCCCCACGAGACAATGTCCCCAAAACACCCCCCCCCAAAACACACCCGAGACAATGTCCCCAAAAAACCCCGAGACAATGTCCTCAAAACCCCCCCGAGACAATGTCCCCAAAACCCCCACCGAGACAACGTCCCCAAACCCCCCCCGAGACAATGTCCCCAAAACCCCCCCGAGGACAATGTCCTCAAAACCCCCCCGAGACAATGTCCCCAAAACACCCTCCCAAAACTCCCCCGAGACAATGTCCCCAAAACCCCCCCAAGACAATGTCCCCAAAACCCCCCCGAGACAACGTCCCCAAAACCCCCCCGAGACAATGTGCCCAAAACCCCCCCGAGACAATGTCCCCAAAACCTCCACCCCCAAAACCCCCGAGACAATGTTCCCAAAACCAGCCCGAGACAATGTCCCCAATACCCCCCACAAGACAATGTCCCCAAAACACCCCCCCAAAACACCCCCGAGACGATGTCCCCAAAACCCTCCCGAGACAATGTCTCCAAAACCCCCCCCCGAGACAATGTCCCCCAAAACACCCACCCAAAACTCCCCCGAGACAATGTCCCCAAAACCCCCCCGAGACAATGTCCCCCAAACCCACCCGAGACAATGTCCACAAAAGCACCCCCCCAAAACCCCCCCGAGACAATGTCCCCAAAACCCCCCGAGGCAATGTCCCCAAAAACCCCCGGGACAATGTCCCCAATATCCCCCCCCACAAAACCCCCCCGAGACAATGTCCCCAAAACACCCCCGAGACAATGTCCCCAAAACCCTCCCGAGACAATGTCCCCAAACACACCCCACCAAAACCCCCCCGAGGCAATGTCCCCAAAACGCCCCCGAGACAATGTCGCCAAAACCCTCCCGAGACACTGTCCCCAAAATCCCCCCCCAAACCCCCCCGAGACATTGTCCCCAGAAACCCTTCGAGACAATGTCGGCAAAACCCCCCCCGAGACAATGTCCCCAAAACCCCTCCCCAAATCCCCCCGAGACAATGTTCCCAAAACCCCCCCGAGACAATGTCCCCAAAACCCCCCCCCCAAAACACCCCCGAGACAATGTCCCAAAAATCCGCCCGGAGACAACGTCCCCAAAACGTCCCCGAGACAATGTCCCCAAAACCCCCCCGAGACAATGTCCCCAAAACCCCCACCGCCAAAACCCCCCGAGACAATGTTCCAAAAACCCCCCCACAACAATGTCCCCAAAACCCCCCACGAGACAATGTCCCCAAAACACCCCTCCAAAACACACCTGAGACAATGTCCCCAAAACCCCCCCGAGACAATGTCCTAAAAACCCCCCCGAGACAATGTCCCCAAAACCCCCCTCAAAACGCCCCCGAGACAATGTCCCCAAAAACCCCCGGGACAATGTCTCCAAAACCCCCCCGAGACAATGTCCCAAAAAACTCCCCCGAGACAACGTCCCCAAAACGCCCCCGAGACAATGTCCCCAAAACCCGCCCGAGACAATGTCCTCAAAACCCCCCCGAGACAACGTCCCCAAAACGCCCCCGAGACAATGTCCCCAAAACCCCCCCGAGACAATGTCCCCAAAACCCCCTCCCCCAAAACCCACCGAGAAAATGTTCCCAAAACCCCCCCGCAACAATGTCCCCAAAACCCCCCACGAGACAATGTCCCCAAAACACCCCCCCCAAAACACACCCGAGACAATGTCCCCAAAACCCCCCCGAGACAATGTCCTCAAAACCCCCCCGAGACAATGTCCCCAAAACACCCACCCAAAACTCCCCCGAGACAATGTCCCAAAACCCCCCCGAGACAATGTCCCCAAAACCCCCCCGAGACAACGTCCCCAAAACCCCCCCCGAGACAATGTCCCCAAAACCCCCCCGAGACAATGTCCTCAAAACCACCCTGAGACAATGTCCCCAAAACACCCACCCAAAACTCCCCCGAGACAATGTCCCCAAAACCCCCCCGAGACAATGTCTCCAAAACCCCCCCGAGACAACGTCCCCAAAACCCCCCCGAGACAATGTCCCCAAAACCCCCCGAGACTATGTCCCCAAAACCTCCACCCCCAAAACCCCCTGAGACAATGTTCCCAAAACACCCCCGAGACAATGTCCCCAAAAACCCCCCGAGACAACGTCCCCAAAACCCCCCCGAGACAATGTCCCCAAAACCCCCCAGAGACAATGTCCCCAAAACCTCCACCCCCAAAACCCCCCGAGACAATGTTCCCAAAACCCACCCGAGACAATGTCCCCAATACCCCCCACAAGTCAATGTCCCCAAAACACCCCCCCCAAAACACCCCCGAGACGATGTCCCCAAAACCCTCCCGAGACAATGTCCCCAAAACACCCCGAGACAATGTCCCCAAAACCCACCCGAGACAATGTCCCCAAAAGCCCCCCCCCAAAACCCCCCCGAGACAATGTCCCCAAAACCCCCCGAGACAATGTCCCCAAAAACCCCCGGGACAATGTCCCCAATATCCCCCCCCCCAAAACCCCCCCGAGACAATGTCCCCAAAACACCCCCGAGACAATGTCCCCAAAACCCTCCCGAAACAATGTCCCCAAACACACCCCCACAAAACCCCCCCGAGACAATGTCCCCAAAACGCCCCCGAGACAATGTCGCCAAAACCCCCCCCGAGACACTGCCCCCAAAATCCCCCCCCCAAACCCCCCCGAGACATTGTCCCCAGAACCCCTTCGAGACAATGTCGCCAAAACCCCCCCGCGACAATGTCCCAAAAACCCCCCCCCAAATCCCCCCCGAGACAATGTTCCCAAAACCTCCCCGAGACAATGTCCCCAAAACCCCACCAAAAAAACCCCCCGAGACAATGTCCCCAAAACCCCCGCCCAAAACACCCCCGAGACAATGTCCCAAAAATCCCCCCCGAGACAATGTCCCCAAAACGCCCCCGAGACAATGTCCCCAAAACCCCCCCGAGACAATGTCCCCAAAACCCCCACCCCCAAAACCCCCCGAGACAATGTTCCCAAAACCCCCCCGCAACAATGTCCCCAAAACCCCCCACGAGACA
>JANJGN010003190.1:0-49728 GCA_026770705.1 Isurus oxyrinchus
CCACCCAACCGCCCAGGCCCTCGCTCATTTACCCACCCAACCGCCCAGCCCCTGGCTCATTTACCCACCCACCCGCCGAGCCCCGGGTTCATTTACCCACCCACCCGCCCAGCCCCTGGCTCATTTACCAACCCACCCGCCCAGCCCCTGGCTCATTTACCCACCCACCCACCCAGCCCCTGGCTCATTTACCCACCCACCCACCCAGCCCCTGGCTCATTTACCCACCCACCCGCCCAGCCCCTGGCTTATTTACCCACCCACCCGCCCAGCCCCCTGGCTCATTTACCCAACCAACCACACAGCCCCTGGCTCATTTACCCACCCACCCACCCAGCCCCTGGCTCATTTACCCCACCCACCCACCCAGCCCCTGGCTCATTTACCCACCCACCCACCCAGCCCCTGGCTCATTTACCCACCCACCCTCCAAGCCCCTCGCTCAATTTCCCACCCACCCCACCCAGCCCCTCGCTCATTTACCCACCCACCCACCCAGCCCCTCGCTCATTTACCCACCCACCCACCCAGCCCCTCGCTCATTTACCCACGCACCCACGCAGCCCCTCGCTCATTTACCCACCCACCCACCCAGCCCCTCGCTCATTTACCCACCCACCCACCCAGCCCCTCGCTCATTTAATCACCCACCCACCCAGCCCCTCGCTCATTTACCCACCCACCCACCCAGCCCCTCGCTCATTTACCCACCCACCCACCCAGCCCCTCGCTCATTTACCCACCCACCACCCAGCCCCTCGCTCATTTACCCACCCACCCACCCAGCCCCTCGCTCATTTCACCACCCACCCACCCAGCCCCTCGCTCATTTTCCCATTCACCCACCCAGCACATCACTCATTTATTCACCAACCCTCCCAGCCCCTCGCTCATGTATCCAAACACCCACCCAGCCCCTCGCTCATTTAACCAAACACCCAAGCAGCCCCTCGCACATTTACCCACACACCAGCCCACCCAGCCCCTTGCTCATTTACCCAAACACCCACGCACACACCCATCCGCTCGCTCATTGACCCACCCACCTGTACAGCCCCTCGCACATTAGCCCACCCAACCGCCCAGCCCCTCGCTGATTTACCCACCCACACACCCAGACGCTCGCTCGTTGACCCACCCTCCCACCCAGACCCGCGTTCATTTTCCCATTCACCCACCCAGCACATCACTCATTTATTCACCAACCCTCTCAGCCCCTCGCTCATTTATCCAAACACCCACCCAGCCCCTCGCACATTTATCCACCCACCCGCCCACCCAGCCCCTCGCTCATTTACCCAAACACCCACGCACACACCCCAGATGCTCGCTCATTGACCCACCCATCTGCACAGCCCCTCGCACATTAACCCACCCACCCCGCCCAGCCCCCTCGGTCATTTACCCCACCCACCCGCCCAGCCCCTCGCTCATTTACCCACCCACCCGCCCAGCCCCTCGCTCATTTACCCACCCACCCGCCCAGCCCATCGCTCATTTACCCACACACCCGCACAGACAATCGCTCATTTACCAACCCTGCCGCCCAGCCCCCTCGCTCATTTACCCAAACACCCACGCACACACCCATCCGCTCGCTCATTGACCCACCCACCTGTACAGCCCCTCGCACATTAACCCACCCACCCGCCCAGCCCCTCGCTCATTTACCAACCCACACACCCAGACGCTCGCTCATTGACCCAACCACCTGCACAGCCCCTCGCACATTAACCCACCCAACCGCCCAGCCCCTCGCTCATTTACCCACCCACCCGCCCAGCCCCTCGCTCATTTAGCCACCCACCCGCCCAGCCCCTCGCTCATTTACCCACCCACCCGCACAGACCATCGCTCATTTACAAACCCTGCCGCCCAGCCCCTCGCTCATTTACCCACCCACCCACCCTGACCCTCGCTCATTTACCCACCGACCCACCAAGCCCCTCGCTCTTTACCCACCCACCCACCCAGCCACTCGCTCATTTACCCACCCACCCCACCAGCCCCTCGCTCATTTACCCACCCACACACCCAGCCCCTCGCTCATTTACCCACCGACCCACCAAGCCCCTCGCTCTTTACCCACACCCACCCAGCCCCTCGCTCATTTTCCCAACCACCCTCCCAGCCCAGCGCTCATTTACCCACCCACCCCACCCAGCCCCTCGCTCAATTACCCTCCCACCCAACCAGCCCCTCGCTCATTTACACACCCAACCACCCAGCCCCTCGCTCATTTACCCTCCCACCCAAACAGCCCCTCGCTCATTTACCCACCCACCCACCCAGCCCCTCGCTCATTTACCCACCCACCCACCCAGACCCCGCTCATTTCCCACCCAGCCTCTCGCTCATTTACCCACCCCACCCACCCAGCCCCTCGCTCATTTACCCACTCACCCACCCAGCCCCTCGCTCATTTACCCACCCTCCCGCCCGCCCAGCCCCTCGCTCATTTACCGATACTCACACCCAGCCCCCTCGCTCATTTACCCATTCACCCACCCAGCACATCGCTCATTTATTCACCAACCCTCCCAGCCCCTCGCTCTTTTATCCAAACGCCCTCCCTGACCCTCGCACATTTACCCACCCACCCACCCACCCAGCCCCTCGCTCATTTACCCACCCACCCGCCCAGCCCCTCGCTCATTTACCCACCCACCCGCCCAGCCCATCGCTCATTTACCCACACACCTGCACAGACAATCGCTCATTTACCAACCCTGCCGCCCAGCCCCTCGCTCATTTACCCAAACACCCACGCACACACCCATCCGCTCGCTCATTGACCCACCCACCTGTACAGCCCCTCGCACATTAACCCACCCACCCACCCAGCCCCTCGCTCATTTACCAACCCACACACCCAGACGCTCGCTCATTGACCCACCCACCTGCACAGCCCCTCGCACATTAACCCACCCAACCGCCCAGCCCCTCGCTCATTTACCCACCCACCCGCCCAGCCCCTCGCTCATTTAGCCACCCACCCGCCCAGCCCCTCGCTCATTTACCCACCCACCCGCCCAGCCCATCGCTCATTTACCCACACACCCGCACAGACCATCGGTCATTTACCAAACCTGCCGCACAATCCCTCACTCATTTACCCACCCACCCACTCAGACACTCGCTCATTTACCCACCGACCCTCCAAGCCCCTCGGTCTTTACCCACCCACCCACCCAGCCCCTCGCTCATTTACCCACCCACCCACCCAGCCCCTCGCTCATTTTCCCACCCACCCTCCCAGCCCAGCGCTCATTTACACACCCACCCACCCAGCCCCTCGCTCATTTACCCTCCCACCCACCCAGCCCCTCGCTCATTTACCCTCCCACACAACCAGCCCCTCGCTCATTTACCCTCCCACCCACCCAGCCCCCTCACTCATTTACCCTCCCCACCCACCCAGCCCCTCGCTCATTTACCCACCCACCCACCCAGCCCCTCGCTCATTTACCCACTCACCCGCCCAGCCCCTCGCTCATTTACCCACCCTCCCGCCCAGCCCCTCGCTCATTTACCGATACTCACACCCAGCCCTTCGCTCATTTACCCATTCACCCACCCAGCACATCGCTCATTTATTCACCAACCCTCCCAGCCCCTCGCTCATTTATCCAAACATCCTCCCAGACCCTCGCACATTTACCCACCCACCCGACCACCCGGCCCCTCGCTCATTGACACAAACACCCATGCACACACCGAGACGCTCGCTCATTGAACCACCCACCCGCCCAGCCTCTCGCTCATTGACCCACCCCCCCGCCCAGCCGCTCACTCATTGACCCACCCCCCCGCCCAGGCCCTCGCTCATTGTCCCACCCACCCGCCCAACCGCGCGCTCATTGACCCACCCACCCGCCCAGACCCTCGCTCATTTACCCTCCCAACCACCCAGCCGCTCGCTCATCTACCCACCCACCCACCCCGCACCTCGCTCATTTACCCACCCACCCAGTCCCTCGCTCATTTACCCACCCATCCACCCAGCCCCTCGCTCATTTACCCACCCACCCACCAAACCCTTCGCTCATTTACCCACCCACCCAACCAGCACCTCGCATATTTACCCACACACACAGCCCCTCGCTCATTTACCCACACACCCACCCAGCCCCTCGCTCATTTACCCACACACCAACCAGGAACGTCGCTCATTTTCTCACCCACCCACCAGGCACCTAGCACATTTACCTACCCAACCACACACCCAGCCCCTCGCTCATTTACACACACACCCACCCAGCCCTTCGCTCATTTACCCACCCAACAACCCAGCGCCGCATTCATTGACCCACCCGCCCACCCAGACCCTCTATCATTTACCCACCCACCCAACCAGCCCCTCGCTCATTTACCCACCAACCCAACCATCCCCTCGCTCATTTACCCTCCCACCCTCCCAGCCCCTCGCTCATTTACCCTCCCATTCACCCAGCCCCTGGCTCATTTATCCACCCACCCAACAAGCCCCTCGCTCATTTACCCACCCTCCCACCCAGCCCCTCGCTCATTTTCCCACCTACCCTCCCCGCCCAGCGCTCATTTACACACCCACCCACCCACCCAGACCCTCGCTCATTTATCCACCCATACACCCAGCCCCTCGCTCATTTATCCAAACACCCACCCAGCCCATCGCACATTAACCCAGCCACCCGCCCACCCAGCCCCTCGCTCATTTAGCCAAACACCCACGCACACACCCAGACGCTCGCTCATTGACCCACCCACCTGCACAACCCCTCGCACATTAACCCACCCACCTGCCCAGCCTCTCGCTCATTTACCCACCCACCCGCCCAGTACCTCGCTCATTTACCCACCCACCCGCCCACCCCCTCGCTCATTTACCCACCCACCCGCCCAGCCCCTCGCTCATTTACCCACCCACCCGCCCAGCCCCTCGCTCATTTACCCACCCACCCGCCCAGCCCCTCGCTCATTTACACACCCACCCGCCCAGCCCCTCGCTCATTTACCCACCCACCCGCCCAGCCCCTCGTTCATTTAACCACCCACCCGCCCAGTCCCTCGCTCATTTACCCAACCACCCGCACAGCCCATCGCTCATTTACCCAACAACTCGCCCAGCCCCTCGCTCATTTACCCACCCACCCGCCCAGCCCATCGCTCATTTACCAACACACCCGCACAGCTCCTCGCTCATTTACCCACCAACCCACCCAGCCCCTCGCTCATTACCCACCCACCCACACAGCCACTCGCTCATTTACCCACCCACCCAACCAACTCCTCGCTCATTTTCCCACCCACCCTCCCAGCCCAGCGGTCATTTACACACCCACCCACCCAGCCCCTCGCTCATTTACCCACACACCCACCCAGCCACTCGCTCATTTACCCTCCCACCCACCCAGCCCCTCGCTCATTTACCCTCACACCCACCCAGCCCCTCGCTCATTTACCCTCCCACACACCCAGCCCCTCGCTCATTACCCACCCACCCACACAGCCACTCGCTCATTTACCCACCCACCCAACCAACTCCTCGCTCATTTTCCCACCCACCCTCCCAGCCCAACGGTCATTTACACACCCACCCACCCAGCCCCTCGCTCATTTACCCACACACCCACCCAGCCACTCGCTCATTTACCCTCCCACCCACCCAGCCCCTCGCGCATTTACCCTCCCACCCACCCAGCCCCTCGCTCATTTACCCTCCCACCCACCCAGCCCCTCGCTCATTTACCCTCCCACCCACGCAGCCCTTCGCTCATTTACCCACCCACCCACCCAGCCCCTCGTTCATTCACCCACCCACCCGTCCAGCCCCTCACTCACTTACCCACCCACCCACCCAGACCCTCGTTCATTTACCCACCCACCCACCCAGCCCCTCGCTCATTGACCCACCCACCCACCCAGCCCCTAGCTCATTTACACACCCACCCGCACACCCAGACCCTCGCTCATTTACCCACGCAACCACCCACCCAGCCCCTTGCTCATTTACCCACCCACCCACCCAGAACGTCGCTCATTTTCTCACCCACCCACCAGGCACCTAGCTCATTTACCCTCCCACCCACCCAGACCCTCGCTCATTTACGCTCCCACCCACCCAGCCCCTCGCTCATTTACCCGCCCACCCACACAGCCCCTCGCTCATTTACCCACCCACCCACACAGCCCCTCGCTCATTTAACCACACACCCGCCCAACCGCTCGCTCATTGACCCACCCACCCGCCCTGTCCCTCGCTCACTTACCCTCCCAACCACCCAGCCATTCGCTCATTTACCCACCCACCCACCCCGCCCCTCGCTCATTTACCCACCCACCCACGCAGCCCCTCGCTCATTCACCCACCCATCCACCCAGCCCCTCGCTCATTTACCCACCCACCCACCAAACCCTTCGCTCATTTACCCACCCACCCAACCAGCACCTCGCATATTTACCCACACACTCAGCCCCTCGCTCATTTACCCACACACCCACCCAGCCCCTCGCTCATCTACCCACCCACCCACCAAGAACGTCGCTCATTTTCTCACCCACCCACCAGGCACCTAGCACAATTACCTACCCAACCACACACCCAGCCCCTCGCTCATTTACCCACCCAACCACCCAGCGCCGCATTCATTGACCCACCCGCCCACTCAGACCCTCTCTCATTGACACACCCACCCAACCAGACCCTCGCTCATTTACCCACCCACACACCCAGCCCCTCGCTCATTTACCCACCCACCCTACCATCCCCTCGCTCATTTACCCTCCCACCCACCCAGCCCCTCGCTCATTTACCCTGCCATCCACCCAGCCCCTGGCTCATTTATCCACCCACCCAACAAGCCCCTCGCTCATGTACCCACCCTCCCACCCAGCCCCTCGCTCATTTACCCACCCTCCCACCCAGCCCCTCGCTCATTTACCCACCCTCCCACCCAGCCCCTCGCTCATTTACCCACCCACCCACCCAGCCCCTCGCTCATTTACCCAAACACCCACGCACACACCCAGATGCTCGCTCATTGACCCACCCACCCGCCCAGCCCCTCGCACATTAACCCACCCACCCGCCCAGCCCCTCGCTCATTTACCCACCCACCCGCCCAGCCCCTCGCTCATTTACCCACCCACCCGCCCAGCCCCTCGCTCATTTACCCACCCACCCACCCAGCCCCTCTCTCATTTACCCACCCACCCGCCCAACCCGTCGCTCATTTACCCACCCACCCGCCCAGCCCCTCGATCATTTACCGACCCTCACACCCAGCCCCTCGCTCATTTTCCCATTCACCCACCCAGCACATCACTCATTTATTCACCAACCCTCCCAGCCCCTCGCTCATGTATCCAAACACCCACCCAGCCCCTCGCTCATTTAACCAAACACCCAAGCAGCCCCTCGCACATTTACCCACACACCAGCCCACCCAGCCCCTCGCTCATTTACCCAAACACCCACGCACACACCCATCCGCTCGCTCATTGACCCACCCACCTGTACAGCCCCTCGCACATTAACCCACCCAACCGCCCAGCCCCTCGCTCATTTACCCACCCACACTCCCAGACGCTCGCTCGTTGACCCACCCTCCCACCCAGACCCGCGTTCATTTTCCCATTCACCCACCCAGCACATCACTCATTTATTCACCAACCCTCTCAGCCCCTCGCTCATTTATCCAAACACCCACCCAGCCCCTCGCACATTTATCCACCCACCCGCCCACCCAGCCCCTCGCTCATTTACCCAAACACCCACGCACACACCCAGATGCTCGCTCATTGACCCACCCATCTGCACAGCCCCTCGCACAATAACCCACCCACCCGCCCAGCCCCTCGGTCATTTACCCACCCACCCGCCCAGCCCCTCGCTCATTTACCCACCCACCCGCCCAGCCCCTCGCTCATTTACCCACCCACCCGCCCAGCCCATCGCTCATTTACCCACACACCCGCACAGACAATCGCTCCTTTACCAACCCTGCCGCCCAGCCCCTCGCTCATTTACCCAAACACCCACGCACACACCCATCCGCTCGCTCATTGACCCACCCACCTGTACAGCCCCTCGCACATTAACCCACCCACCCACCCAGCCCCTCGCTCATTTACCAACCCACACACCCAGACGCTCGCTCATTGACCCACACACCTGCACAGCCCCTCGCACATTAACCCACCCAACCGCCCAGCCCCTCGCTCATTTACCCACCCACCCGCCCAGCCCCTCGCTCATTTAGCCACCCACCCGCCCAGCCCCTCGCTCATTTACCCACCCACCCGCCCAGCCCATCGCTCATTTACCCACACACCCGCACAGACCATCGGTCATTTACCAAACCTGCCGCACAATCCCTCACTCATTTACCCACCCACCCACTCAGACACTCGCTCATTTACCCACCGACCCTCCAAGCCCCTCGGTCTTTACCCACCCACCCACCCAGCCCCTCGCTCATTTACCCACCCACCCACCCAGCCCCTCGCTCATTTTCCCACCCACCCTCCCAGCCCAGCGCTCATTTACACACCCACCCACCCAGCCCCTCGCTCATTTACCCTCCCACCCACCCAGCCCCTCGCTCATTTACCCTCCCACACAACCAGCCCCTCGCTCATTTACCCTCCCACCCACCCAGCCCCTCACTCATTTACCCTCCCACCCACCCAGCCCCTCGCTCATTTACCCACCCACCCACCCAGCCCCTCGCTCATTTACCCACTCACCCGCCCAGCCCCCTCGCTCATTTACCCACCCTCCCGCCCAGCCCCTCGCTCATTTACCGATACTCACACCCAGCCCTTCGCTCATTTACCCATTCACCCACCCAGCACATCGCTCATTTATTCACCAACCCTCCCAGCCCCTCGCTCATTTATCCAAACATCCTCCCAGACCCTCGCACATTTACCCACCCACCCGACCACCCGGCCCCTCGCTCATTGACACAAACACCCATGCACACACCGAGACGCTCGCTCATTGAACCACCCACCCGCCCAGCCTCTCGCTCATTGACCCACCCCCCCCGCCCAGCCGCTCACTCATTGACCCACCCCCCCGCCCAGGCCCTCGCTCATTGTCCCACCCACCCGCCCAACCGCTCGCTCATTGACCCACCCACCCGCCCAGACCCTCGCTCATTTACCCACCCACCCACCCAGACCTGCGCTCATTTTCCCATTCACCCACCCAGCACATCACTCATTTATTCACCAACCCTCTCAGCCCCTCGCTCATTTATCCAAACACCCACCCAGCCCCTCGCACATTTATCCACCCACCCGCCCACCCAGCCCCTCGCTCATTTACCCAAACACCCACGCACACACCCAGATGCTCGCTCATTGACCCACCCATCTGCACAGCCCCTCGCACATTAACCCACCCACCCGCCCAGCCCCTCGGTCATTTACCCACCCACCCGCCCAGCCCCTCGCTCATTTACCCACCCACCCGCCCAGCCCCTCGCTCATTTACCCACCCACCCGCCCAGCCCATCGCTCATTTACCCACACACCTGCACAGACAATCGCTCATTTACCAACCCTGCCGCCCAGCCCCTCGCTCATTTACCCAAACACCCACGCACACACCCATCCGCTCGCTCATTGACCCACCCACCTGTACAGCCCCTCGCACATTAACCCACCCACCCACCCAGCCCCTCGCTCATTTACCAACCCACACACCCAGACGCTCGCTCATTGACCCACCCACCTGCACAGCCCCTCGCACATTAACCCACCCAACCGCCCAGCCCCTCGCTCATTTACCCACCCACCCGCCCAGCCCCTCGCTCATTTAGCCACCCACCCGCCCAGCCCCTCGCTCATTTACCCACCCACCCGCCCAGCCCATCGCTCATTTACCCACACACCCGCACAGACCATCGGTCATTTACCAAACCTGCCGCACAATCCCTCACTCATTTACCCACCCACCCACTCAGACACTCGCTCATTTACCCACCGACCCTCCAAGCCCCTCGGTCTTTACCCACCCACCCACCCAGCCCCTCGCTCATTTACCCACCCACCCACCCAGCCCCTCGCTCATTTTCCCACCCACCCTCCCAGCCCAGCGCTCATTTACACACCCACCCACCCAGCCCCTCGCTCATTTACCCTCCCACCCACCCAGCCCCTCGCTCATTTACCCTCCCACACAACCAGCCCCTCGCTCATTTACCCTCCCACCCACCCAGCCCCTCACTCATTTACCCTCCCACCCACCCAGCCCCTCGCTCATTTACCCACCCACCCACCCAGCCCCTCGCTCATTTACCCACTCACCCGCCCAGCCCCTCGCTCATTTACCCACCCTCCCGCCCAGCCCCTCGCTCATTTACCGATACTCACACCCAGCCCTTCGCTCATTTACCCATTCACCCACCCAGCACATCGCTCATTTATTCACCAAACCTCCCAGCCCCTCGCTCATTTATCCAAACATCCTCCCAGACCCTCGCACATTTACCCACCCACCCGACCACCCGGCCCCTCGCTCATTGACACAAACACCCATGCACACACCGAGACGCTCGCTCATTGAACCACCCACCCGCCCAGCCTCTCGCTCATTGACCCACCCCCCCGCCCAGCCGCTCACTCATTGACCCACCCCCCCGCCCAGGCCCTCGCTCATTGTCCCACCCACCCGCCCAACCGCTCGCTCATTGACCCACCAACCCGCCCAGACCCTCGCTCATTTACCCTCCCAACCACCCAGCCGCTCGCTCATCTACCCACCCACCCACCCCGCACCTCGCTCATTTACCCACCCACCCAGTCCCTCGCTCATTTACCCACCCATCCACCCAGCCCCTCGCTCATTTACCCACCCACCCACCAAACCCTTCGCTCATTTACCCACCCACCCAACCAGCACCTCGCATATTTACCCACACACACAGCCCCTCGCTCATTTACCCACACACCCACCCAGCCCCTCGCTCATTTACCCACACACCAACCAGGAACGTCGCTCATTTTCTCACCCACCCACCAGGCACCTAGCACATTTACCTACCCAACCACACACCCAGCCCCTCGCTCATTTACACACACACCCACCCAGCCCTTCGCTCATTTACCCACCCAACAACCCAGCGCCGCATTCATTGACCCACCCGCCCACCCAGACCCTCTATCATTTACCCACCCACCCAACCAGCCCCTCGCTCATTTACCCACCAACCCAACCATCCCCTCGCTCATTTACCCTCCCACCCTCCCAGCCCCTCGCTCATTTACCCTCCCATCCACCCAGCCCCTGGCTCATTTATCCACCCACCCAACAAGCCCCTCGCTCATTTACCCACCCTCCCGCCCAGCCCCTCGCTCATTTTCCCACCTACCCTCCCCGCCCAGCGCTCATTTACACACCCACCCACCCACCCAGACCCTCGCTCATTTATCCACCCATACACCCAGCCCCTCGCTCATTTATCCAAACACCCACCCAGCCCATCGCACATTAACCCAGCCACCCGCCCACCCAGCCCCTCGCTCATTTAGCCAAACACCCACGCACACACCCAGACGCTCGCTCATTGACCCACCCACCTGCACAACCCCTCGCACATTAACCCACCCACCTGCCCAGCCTCTCGCTCATTTACCCACCCACCCGCCCAGTACCTCGCTCATTTACCCACCCACCCGCCCACCCCCCTCGCTCATTTACCCACCCACCCGCCCAGCCCCTCGCTCATTTACCCACCCACCCGCCCAGCCCCTCGCTCATTTACCCACCCACCCGCCCAGCCCCTCGCTCATTTACCCACCCACCCGCCCAGCCCCTCGTTCATTTAACCACCCACCCGCCCAGCCCCTCGCTCATTTACCCAACCACCCGCACAGCCCATCGCTCATTTACCCAAACACTCGCCCAGCCCCTCGCTCATTTACCCACCCACCCGCCCAGCCGATCGCTCATTTACCAACACACCCGCACAGCTCCTCGCTCATTTACCCACCAACCCACCCAGCCCCTCGCTCATTACAAACCCACCCACACAGCCACTCGCTCATTTACCCACCCACCCAACCAACTCCTCGCTCATTTTCCCACCCACCCTCCCAGCCCAGCGGTCATTTACACACCCACCCACCCAGCCCCTCGCTCATTTACCCACACACCCACCCAGCCACTCGCTCATTTACCCTCCCACCCACCCAGCCCCTCGCTCATTTACCCTCCCACCCACCCAGCCCCTCGCTCATTTACCCTCCCACCCACCCAGCCCCTCGCTCATTACCCACCCACCCACACAGCCACTCGCTCATTTACCCACCCACCCAACCAACTCCTCGCTCATTTTCCCACCCACCCTCCCAGCCCAACGGTCATTTACACACCCACCCACCCAGCCCCTCGCTCATTTACCCACACACCCACCCAGCCACTCGCTCATTTACCCTCCCACCCACCCAGCCCCTCGCGCATTTACCCTCCCACCCACCCAGCCCCTCGCTCATTTACCCTCCCACCCACCCAGCCCCTCGCTCATTTACCCTCCCACCCACCCAGCCCTTCGCTCATTTACCCACCCACCCACCCAGCCCCTCGTTCATTCACCCACCCACCCGTCCAGCCCCTCACTCACTTACCCACCCACCCACCCAGACCCTCGTTCATTTACCCACCCACCCACCCAGCCCCTCGCTCATTGACCCACCCACCCACCCAGCCCCTTGCTCATTTACACACCCGCCCGCACACCCAGACCCTCGCTCATTTACCCACGCAACCACCCACCCAGCCCCTTGCTCATTTACCCACCCACCCACCCAGAACGTCGCTCATTTTCTCACCCACCCACCAGGCACCTAGCTCATTTTCCCTCCCACCCACCCAGACCCTCGCTCATTTACGCTCCCACCCACCCAGCCCCTCGCTCATTTACCCGCCCACACACACAGCCCCTCGCTCATTTACCCACCCACCCACCCAGCCCCTTGTTCATTTACCCACCCACCCATCCAGCCCCTCACTCATTTACCCACCCACCCAACCAGACCCTCGTACATTTACCCACCCACCCACCCACCCCCTCGCACCTTTACACACCCACCCACACACCCAGACCCTCGCTTATTTACCCACGCAACCACCCACCCAGCCCCTCGCTCATTTAAACACCCACACACTCAGCCCCGCGCTCATTTACGCACCCACCCACCCAGAACGTCGCTCATTTTCTCACCCACCAACCAGGCACGTTGCTCATTTACCCACCCACCCACCCAGCCCCTCAATCATTTACCCACCCACCCACCCAGCCCCTCGCTCATTTACCCAACCACCCACTCAGCCCCTCGCTCATTTACCCACCTAACCACCCAGCGCCGCATTCATTTACCCACCCACCCAACCAGCCCCTCGCTCATTTACCCACCCACGCACCAAGCCCCTCGCTCATTTACCCACCCTCCCACCCAGCCCCTCGCGCATTTACCCACCCTCCCACACAGCCCCTCGCTCATTTTCCCACCCACCCACCCAGCCCCTCGCTCATTTAGACACCCACCCTACCAGCCCCTCGCTCAATTACACTCCCACCCAACCAGCCCCTCGCTCATTTACCCACCCACCCACCCAGCCCCTCGCTCATTTACCCGCCCACCCACCCAGCCCTTCGCTCATTGACCCTCCCACCCGCCCAGCCCCTCGCTCATTTACCCTCCCAACCACCCAGCCGCTCGCTCATTTACCGACCCACCCACCCAGCCCCTCGCTCATTTACCCACCCACCCACCCAGCCCCTCGCTCATTTACCCACCCACCCGCCCAGCCCCTCGCTCATTTACCCACCCACCCGCCCAGCCCCTCGCTCATTTACCCACCCACCCGCCCAGCCCCTCGCTCATTTACCCACCCACCCGCCCAGCCCCTCGCTCATTTACCCACCCACCCGCCCAGCCCCTCGCTCATTTACCCAAACACCCGCACAGCCCATCGCTCATTTACCCACCCATTCGCCCAGCCCCTCGCTCATTTACCCACCCACCCGCCCAGCCCATCGCTCATTTACCAACACACCCGCACAGCCCCTCGCTCATTTACCATCCCCACAGCCCAGCCCCTCGCTCATTTACCCACCGACCCACCCAGCCCCTCACTCATTTACCCACCCACCCACCCAGCCCCTCGCTCATTTACCCACCAACCCACCCAGCCCCTTGCTCATTACCCACCAACCCACCCAGCCACTCGCTCATTAACCCACCCACCGAACCAACTCCTCGCTCATTTTCCCACCCATCCTCGCAGCCCAGCGTTCATTTACACACCCACCCACCCAGCCCCTCGCTCATTTACCCACCCACCCACCCAGCCCCTCGCTCATTCACCCTCCCACCCACCCAGCCCCTCGCTCATTTACCCACCCACCCACCCAGCCCCTCGTTCATTCACCCACCCACCCGTCCAGCCCCTCACTCACTTACCCACCCACCCACCCAGCCCCTCGTTCATTCACCCTCCCACCCACCCAGCCCCTCGCTCATTTACCCACCCACCCACCCAGCCCATCGTTCATTTACCCACCCACCCATCCAGCCCCTCGCTCATTTACCCACCCACCCAACCAGACCCTCGTTCATTTACCCACCCACCCACCCACCCCCTCGCTCCTTTACACACCCACCCACACACCCAGACCCTCGCTCATTTACCCACGCAACCACCCACCCAGCCCCTCGCTCATTTACACACCCACACACCCGGCCCCCGCGCTCATTTACGCACCCACCCACCCAGAACGTCGCTCATTTTCTCACCCACCAACCAGGCACCTTGCTCATTTACCCACCCACCCACCCAGCCCCTCAATGATTTACCCACCCACCCACCAAGCCCCTCGCTCGTTTACCCAACCACCCACTCAGCCCCTCGCTCATTTACCCACCCAACCACCCAGCGCCGCATTCATTTACCCACCCGCCCACCCAGCCCCTCGCTCATTTACCCACCCACCCAACCAGCCCCTCGCTCATTTACCCACCCACACACCAAGCCCCTCGGTCATTTACCCACCCTCCCACCCAGCCCCTCGCTCATTTACCCACCCTCCCACACAGCCCCTCGCTCATTTTCCCACCCACCCACCCAGCCCCTCGCTCATTTAGACACCCACCCACCCCGCCCCTTGCTCATTTACCCACCCACCCACCAAGCCCCTCGCTCATTTACCCACCAACCCACCCAGCCCCTCGCTCATTTACCCACCCACCCGCCCAGCCCCTCGCTCATTTACCCACCCACCCGCTCAGCCCCTCGCTCATTTACCCACCCACCCGCCCAGCCCCTCGCTCATTTACCCAAACACCTGCACAGCCCATTGCTCATTTACCCACCCACTCGCCCAGCCCCTCGCTCATTTACCCACCCACCCGCCCAGCCCATCGCTCATTTAACAACACACCCGCACAGCCCCTCGCTCATTTACCATCCCTACCGCCCAGCCCCTCGCTCATTTACCCACCCAACCACCCAGCCCCTCGCTCATTTACCCACCCACCCACCCAGCCCCTCGCTCATTTACCCACCCACCCACCCAGCCCCTCGCTCATTTACCCACCAACCCACCCAGCCCCTCGCTCATTACCCACCCACCCACCCAGCCACTCGCTCATTAACCCACCCACCGAACCAACTCCTCGCTCATTTTCCCTCCCATCCTCCCAGCCCAGCGGTCATTTACACACCCACCCACCCAGCCCCTCGCTCATTTACCCACTCACCCACCCAGCCCCTCGCTCATTTACCCACCCACCCACCCAGCCCCTCGTTCATTCACCCACCCACCCGTCCAGCCCCTCACTCACTTACCCACCCACCCACCCAGCCCCTCGTTCATTCACCCACCCACCCACCCAGCCCTTCGCTCATTTACCCACCCACCCACCCAGCCCCTAGCTCATTTAAACACCCACCCACACACCCAGACCCTCGCTCATTTACCCACGCAACCACCCACCCAGCCCCTCGCACATTTACCCACCCACACTCCCAGCCTTCGCTCATTTACCCACCCACCCACCCAGAACGTCGCTCATTTTCTCACCCACCCACTTGGCACCTAGCTCATTTACCCTCCCACCCACCCAGACCCTCGCTCATTTACCCTCCCACCCAGCCAGCCCCTCGCTCATTTACCCACCCACCCACCCAGCCCCTCGTTCATTTACCCACCCACCCGTTCAGCCCCTCGCTCATTTACCTACCCACCCAACCAGACCCTCGTTCATTTACCCACCCACCCACCCAGCCCCTCGCTCCTTTACACACCCACCCACACACCCAGACCCTCGCTCATTTACCCACGAAACCACCCACCCAGAGCCTCGCTCATTTACCCACCCACCCACCCAGCCCCTCGCTCATTTACCCACCCACCCACCCAGAACGTCGCTCATTTTCTCACCCACCCACCAGGCACCTTGCACATTTACCCACGCACCCACCCAGCCCCTCGCTCATTTACCCACCCAACCACCCAGCGCCGCATTCATTTACCCACCCGCCCACCCAGCCCCTCGCTCATTTACCCACCCACCCAACCAGCCCCTCGCTCATTTACCCAGTACACACCAAGCCCCTCGGTCATTTACCCACCCTCCCACCCAGCCCCTCGCTCATTTACCCACTCTCCCACACAGCCCCTCGCTCAATTACCCTCCCACCCAACCAGCCCCTCGTTCATTTACCTACCCACCCACCCAGCCCCTCGCTCATTTACCCACCCACCCACCCAGCCCCTCGCTCATTGACCCTCCCACCCGCCCAGCCCCTCGCTCATTTACCCTCCCAACCACCCAGCCGCTCGCTCATTTACCCACCCACCCACCCCGCCCCTCGCTCATTTACCCACCCACCCACCCGGCCCCTCGCTCATTTACCCACCCACCCACCCAGCCCCTCGCTCATTTACCCACCCACCCCGCCCAGCCCCTCGCTCATTTACCCACCCACCCGCCCAGCCCCTCGCTCATTTACCCACCCACCCGCCCAGCCCCTCGCTCATTTACCCAAACACCTGCACAGCCCATTGCTCATTTACCCACCCACTCGCCCAGCCCCTCGCTCATTTACCCACCCACCCGCCCAGCCCATCGCTCATTTAACAACACACCCGCACAGCCCCTCGCTCATTTACCATCCCTACCGCCCAGCCCCTCGCTCATTTACCCACCCAACCACCCAGCCCCTCGCTCATTTACCCACCCACCCACCCAGCCCCTCGCTCATTTACCCACCCACCCACCCCGCCCCTCGCTCATTTACCCACCCACCCGCCCAGCCCCTCGCTCATTTACCCACCCACCCGCCCAGCCCCTCGCTCATTTACCCACCCACCCCGCCCAGCCCCTCGCTCATTTACCCACCCACACAGCCCCTCGCTCATTTACCCACCCACCCGCCCAGACCCTCGCTCATTTACCCACCCACCCGCCCAGCCCCTCGCTCATTTACCCACCAACCCGCCCAGCGCCTCGCTCATTTACCCACCCACCCACCCAGAGCGTCGCTCATTTTCTCACCCACCCACCAGGCACCTAGCTCATTTACCTACCCAACCACCCACCCAGCCCCTCGCTCATTTACACAAACACCCACCCACCCAGCCCCTCGCTCATTTGCCCACCCACACACCCAGCCCCTCGCTCATTTACCCACCCACCCAACCAAACCCTCGCTCATTTACCCACCCACCCACCCAGCCCCTCGCTCAATTACCCTCCCATCCACATAGCCCCTGTGTCATTTATCCACCCACCCAACAAGCCGCTCGCTCATTTACCCACCCTCCCACCCAGTCCCTCGCTCATTTACCCACCCTCCCATCCAGCCCCTCGCTCATTTTCCCACCCACCCTCCCAGCCCAGCGCTCATTTAGACACCCACCCTCCCAGCCCCTCGCTCAATTACCCTCCCACCCAACCTGCCCCTCGCTCATTTACCCACCCACCCACCCAGCCCCTCGCTCATTTACCCACCCACCCACCCAGACCCCGCTCATTTCCCACCCAGCCTCTCGCTCATTTACCCACCCACCCACCCAGCCCCTCGCACATTTACCCACCCACCCGCCCAACCCCTCGCTCATTTACCGACCCTCACACCCAGCCCCTCGCTCATTTTCCCATTCACCCTCCCAGCACATCACTCATTTATTCACCAACCCTCCCAGCCCCTCGCTCATTTACCCACCCACCCACCCAGACCCCGCTCATTTCCCACCCAGCCCCTCGTTCATTTACCCACCCACCCGCCCAACCCCTCGCTCATTTACCGACCCTCACACCCAGCCCCTCGCTCATTTTCCCATTCACCCTCCCAGCACATCACTCATTTATTCACCAACCCTCCCAGCCCCTCGCTCATTTATCCAAACACCCACCCAGCGCCTCGCACATTTACCCACCCACCCGCCCACCCAGCCCCTCGCTCATTTACCCAAACACCCACGCACACTCCCAGACGCTCGCTCATTGACCCATCCACCTGCACAGCCCCTCTCACATTAACCCACCCACCCGCCCAGCCACTCGCTCATTTACCCACCCACCCGCCCAGCCCCTCGCTCATTTACCCAGCCACCCGCCCAGCCCCTCGCTCATTTCCCGACCCACCCACCCAGACCCTCGCTCATTTACCCACCCTCCCACCCAGCCCCTCGCTCATTTTCCCATTCACCCACCCAGCACATCACTCATTTATTCACCAACCCTCCCAACCCCTCGCTCATTTACCAAACACACACCCAGCCCCTCGCACATTTACCCACGCACCCGCCCACCCAGCCCCTCGCTCATTTACACAAACACCCACGCACACACCCAGACGATCGCTCATTGACCCACCCACCTGCACAGCCCATCGCACATTAACCCTCCCACCCGCCCAGCCCCGCGCTCATTTAACCACCCACACGCCCAGCCCCTCGCTCATTTACCCACCCACCCGCTCAGCCCCTCGCTCATTTACCCACCCACCCGCCCAGCCCCTCGCTCATTTACCCACCCACCCGCCCAGCCCCTCGCTCATTTACCCATCAACCCGCCCAGCGCCTCGCTCATTTACCCACCAACCCACCCAGAGCGTCGCTCATTTTCTCACCCACCCACCAGGCACCTAGCTCATTTACCTACCCAACCACCCACCCAGCCCCTCGCTCATTTACACAAACACCCACCCACCCAGCCCCTCGCTCATTTACCCACCCACACACCCAGCCCCTCGCTCATTTACCCACCCCACCCAACCAAACCCTCGCTCATTTACCCTCCCACCCACCCAGCCCCTCGCTCATTTACCCTCCCATCCACATAGCCTCTGTGTCATTTATCCACCCACCCAACAAGCCGCTCGCTCATTTACCCACCCTCCCACCCAGCCCCTCGCTCATTTACCCACCCTCCCATCCAGCCCCTCGCTCATTTTCCCACCCACCCACCCAGCCCAGCGCTCATTTAGACACCCACCCGCCCAGCCCCTCGCTCAATTACCCTCCCACCCAACCTGCCCCTCGCTCATTTACCCACCCACCCACCCAGCCCCTCGCTCATTTACCCACCCACCCATCCAGACCCCGCTCATTTCCCACCCAGCCTCTCGCTCATTTACCCACGCACCCACCCACCCAGCCCCTCGCTCATTTACCCACCCACCCGCCCAGCTCCTCGCTCATTTACCGACCCTCACACCCAGACCCTCGCTCATTTTCCCATTCACCCTCCCAGCACATCACTCATTTATTCACCAACCCTCCCAGCCCCTCGCTCATTTATCCAAACACCCACCCAGCCCCTCGCACATTTAACCACCCACCCGCCCACCCAGCCCCTCGCTCATTTACCCAAACACCCACGCACACTCCCAGACGCTCGCTCATTGACCCATCCACCTGCACAGCCCCTCGCACATTAACCCACCCACCCCGCCCAGCCCCTCGCTCATTTACCCACCCACCCGCCCAGCCCCTCGCTCATTTACCCACCCACCCGCCCAGCCCCTCGCTCATTTACCCACCCACCCGCCCAGCCCCTCGCTCATTTACCCACCCACCCGCCCAGCCCCTCGCTCATTTACCCAAACACCCACGCACACACCCAGCCGCTTGCTCATTGACCCACCCACCTGCACAGCCCCTCGCAGATTAACCCACCCACCCGCCCAGCCCCTCGCTCATTAACCCACCCACCCGTCCAGCCCCTCGCTCATTTACCCACCCACCCACCCAGCCCCTCGCTCATTTACCCACCCATTCACCCAGCCCCTCGCTCATTTACCCACCCACCCACCCAGCCCCTCGCTCATTTACCCACCCACCCACCCAGCCCCTCGCTCATTTACCCACCCACCCGCAAAGACCCTCGCTCATTTACTCACCCACCCACCCAGCACCTAGCTCATTTAACTACCCTCCCACCCACCCAGCCCCTCACACATTTACACACCCACCCACCCACCCTTTCCCTCACTCATTTACCCATCCACCCAACCAGCACCTCGCTCATTTACCCACTCTCACAGCCAGCATCTCGCACATGAACCAACCCAACGACCCACCAAACCATCCCCTCGCTCATTTTCCCATTAACCCACCCAGCCCCTCGCTCATTTATCCAACAACCCACACAGCACATCGCTCATTTATTCACCAACCCACCCAGCCAATCGGTCATTTACCCACCCACCAACCCAGCGCCTCGCTCATTTACCCACCCACCCAGCCCTCGCTCATATACTCACCCAGCCAACTTAACACCTCACTCATTTACCTACCCAAACACCCACCCAGCCCCCGCTCATTTACACACCCAACCGCCCTCCCAGACCGTCGCTCATTTACTCACCCACCCACCCACCCAGACCCTCGCTCATTTACTCACCCACCCACCAGGCACCTAGCTGATTTACCTACCCAACCACCCACCCAGCCCCTCGCTCATTTACATACTCACCCACCAACCCAGCCCCTCGCTCATCTACCCACCAAACCAACCAGCCCCTCGCTCATTTACCCACCCACCCACCCAGCCCCTAACTCATTTACCCACCCACCCACCCTGCCCCACGCTCATTTACCCACCCACCCACCCAGCCCCTCGCTCATTTACCCAAACACCCACCCAGCCCCTCGCACATTTACTCAACCACCCATGCACACACCCAGGCCCTCGCTCATTTACCCACCCACCCACCCAGCCCCTCGCTCATTTACCCACCCACCCGCCCAGCCCCTCGCTCATTTACCGACCCTCACACGCAGCCCCTCGCTCATTTTCCATTCACCCTCCCAGCACATCACTCATTTATTCACCAACCCTCCCAGCCCCTCGCTCATTTATCCAAACACCCACCGAGCCCCTCGCACATTTACCCACCCACCCGCACACCCAGCCCCTCGCTCATTTACCCAAACACCCAAGCACACTCCCAGACGCTCGCTCATTGACCCATCCACATGCACAGCCCCTCGCACATTAACCCACCCACCCGCCCAGCCCCTCGCTCATTTACCCACCCACTTGCCCAATCCCTCGCTCATTTACCCACCCACCCGCCCAGCCCCTCGCTCTTTTACCCACCCACCCACCCAGACACCGCTCATTAACCCAACCACGCACCCAGCCTCTCGCTCATTTAACCACCCACCCACCCAGCCCCTCGCTCATTTACCCTCCCACCCAAACAGCCCCTCGCTCATTTATCCACACATCCACCCAGCCCCTCGCTCATTTACCCTCCCACCCACCAAACCCACGCTCATTTACCCACCCACCCACCCAGCCCCTCGCTCATTTACCCACGCAACCACCCACCCAACCCCTCGCTCATTTACCCACCCACCCACCCAGCCCCTCGCTCATTTACCCACCCACCCACCCAGCCCCTCGCTCATTTACCCACCCATCCACCCAGCCCCTCGCTCATTTACCCACCCACCCGCCGAGCCCCTCGCTCATTTACCCACCCACCCGCCCAGCCCCTCGCTCATTTACCCACCCACCCACCCAGCCCCTCACTCATTTATCCACCCACCCACCCAGCCCCTCGCTCATTTAACCACCCACCCTCCCACGCAGCCCCTCACTCTTTTACCCACCCACCCACCCAGCCCCTCGCTCATTTACCCACCCACCCTCCACGCAGCCCCTCACTCATTTACCCACCCACCCACCCAGCCCCTCGCTCATTTACCCACCCACCCAGGCCCTCGCTCATTTAACCACCAACCCACCCAGCCCCTCGCTCATTGACACACCCACCCGCCCAGCCCCTCGCTCATTGACCCACCACCCGCCCAGCCCCTCGCTCATTGACCCACCCACCCGCCCAACCCCTCGCTCATTGACGCACCCACCCGCCCAGCCCCTCGCTCATTTACCCACCCATCCACCCATCCCCTCGCTCATTTACCCACCCACCCACCAAACCCTCACTCTTTTACCCACCCACCCAACCAGCCCCTCACACATTTACCCACCCACCCCCCAACCCCTCGCTCATTTACCCACCCACCAACCCAGCCGCTCGCTCATTTACCCACCCAACCTCCCACGCAGCCCCTCGTTCGTTTACCCACCCTCCCACCCAGCCCCTCGCTCATTTACCCACCCTCCCAACCAGACCCTCGCTCATTACCCACCCACCCACCCAGCCCCTTGCATATTTACCCACCCTCCCACCCAGCCCCTCGCTCATTTACCCACCCACCCACCCAGCCCCTCGCTCATTTACCCACCCACCCACCCAGCCCCTCGCTCATTTACCCACCCACCCACCCAGACCCACGCTCATTTTCCCATTCACCCACCCAGCACATCATTCATTTATTCACCAACCCTCTCAGCCCCTCGCTCATTTATCCAAACACCCACCCAGCCCCTCGCACATTTACCCACCCACCTGCCCACCCAGCCCCTCGCTCATTTACCCAAACACCCACGCACACACCCAGCCGCTCGGTCATTGACCCACCCACCTGCACAGCCCCTCGCACATTAACCCACCCAACCGCCCAGCCCCTCGCTCATTTACCCACCCACCCGCCCAGCCCCTCGCTCATTTGCCCACCCAACGCCGAGCCCCCTCGCTCATTTACCCACCCACCCGCCCAGCCACTCGCTCATTTACCCACCCACCCGCCCGAAGCCCCTCGCTCATTTACCCACCCACCCACCCTTTCCCTCACTCATTTACTCTTCCAACCACCCAGCACCTAGCTCAGTTACCTACACTCCCACTCACCCAGCGCCTCACACATTTGCACACCCACTTACCCACCCAGCCCCTCGCTCATTTACCCACCCACCCACCCAGCCCCTCACTCATTTACCCACCCACCCACCCATCCAGCCCCTCACTCATTTACCCACCCACTCGCCCAGTCCCTCGCTCATTTACCCACCCACCCGCCCTGCCCCTCGCTCTTTTACCCACCCACCCACCCAGACACCGCTCATTAACCCAACCATGCACCCAGCCTCTCGCTCATTTAACCACCCACCCACGCAGCCCCTCGCTCATTTACACTCCCACCAAATAGCCCCTCGCTCATTTACCCTCCCACCCACCCAGCCCCTCGCTCATTTACCCCAGCACCCACCTAGCCCCTCGCTCATTTACCCACCCACCCATCCAGCCCCTCGCTCATTTATCCACACATCCACCCAGCCCCTCGCTCATTTACCCTCCCACCCACCAAACCCTACGCTCATTTACCCACCCACCCACCCAGCCCCTCGCTCATTTACCCACGCAACCATCCGCCCAGCCCTCGCTCATTTACCCACCCACCCACCCAGCCCCCTCGCTCATTTGCCCTCCCACCCACACCATTTACCCACCCACCCAACCAGCCCCTCGCTCATTTACCCAACCACCCACCCAGCCCTCGCTCATTAACCCACGCAACCACCCAGACCCCGCTCATTTACACTCCCACCCTCACAGCCCATCGGTCATTGACCCACCCACCCACCCAACCCCTCGATCATTTACCCATCCACCCACCCAGCCCCTCGCTCATTTACCCACCCACCCACCCAGCCCCTCGCTCATTTACCTACCCACCCGCCGAGCCCCTCGCTCATTTACCCACCCACCCGCCCAGCCCCTCGCTCATTTACCCCACCCACCCACCCAGCCCCTCACTCATTTATCCACCCCACCCACCCAGCCCCTCGCTCATTTACCCACCCACCCACCCAGCCCCTCGCTCATTTACCCACCCATCCACCCAGCCCCTCGCTCATTTACCCACCCACCCGCCGAGCCCCTCGCTCATTTACCCACCCACCCGCCCAGCCCCTCGCTCATTTACCCACCCACCCACCCAGCCCCTCACTCATTTATCCACCCACCCACCCAGCCCCTCGCTCATTTAACCACCCACCCTCCCACGCAGCCCCTCACTCTTTTACCCACCCACCCCACCCAGCCCCTCGCTCATTTACCCACCCACCCTCCCACGCAGCCCCTCACTCATTTACCCACCCACCCACCCAGCCCCTCGCTCATTTACCCACCCCACCCAGGCCCTCGCTCATTTAACCACCAACCCACCCAGCCCCTCGCTCATTGACACACCCACCCCGCCCAGCCCCTCGCTCATTGACCCACCCACCCGCCCAGCCCCTCGCTCATTGACCCACCCACCCGCCCAACCCCTCGCTCATTGACGCACCCACCCGCCCAGCCCCTCGCTCATTTACCCACCCATCCACCCATCCCCTCGCTCATTTACCCACCCACCACCAAAACCTCACTCTTTTACCCACCCACCCCACCAGCCCCCTCACACATTTACCCACCCACCCCCCAACCCCTCGCTCATTTACCCACCCACCAACCAGCCGCTCGCTCATTTACCCACCCCAACCTCCCACGCAGCCCCTCGTTCGTTTACCCACCCCTCCCACCCAGCCCCTCGCTCATTTACCCACCCTCCCAACCAGACCCTCGCTCATTTACCCACCCACCCACCCAGCCCCTCGCATATTTACCCACCCTCCCACCCAGCCCCTCGCTCATTTACCCACCCACCCACCCAGCCCCTCGCTCATTTACCCCACCCACCCCACCCAGCCCCTCGCTCATTTACCCACCCACCCACCCAGACCCACGCTCATTTTCCCATTCACCCACCCAGCACATCATTCATTTATTCACCAACCCTCTCAGCCCCTCGCTCATTTATCCAAACACCCCACCAGCCCCTCGCACATTTACCCACCCACCTGCCCACCCAGCCCCTCGCTCATTTACCCAAACACCCCACGCACACACCCAGCCGCTCGCTCATTGACCCACCCACCTGCACAGCCCCCTCGCACATTAACCCACCCAACCGCCCAGCCCCTCGCTCATTTACCCACCCACCCGCCCAGCCCCTCACTCATTTGCCCACCCAAACGCCGAGCCCCTCGCTCATTTACCCACCCACCCGCCCAGCCACTCGCTCATTTACCCACCCACCCGCCGAGCCCCTCGCTCATTACCCACCCACCCACCCTTTCCCTCACTCATTTACTCTTCCAACCACCCAGCACCTAGCTCAGTTACCCAGCACCTAGCTCAGTTACCTACACTCCCACTCACCCAGCGCCTCACACATTTGCACACCCACTTACCCACCCAGCCCCTCGCTCATTTACCCACCCACCCACCCCAGCCCCTCACTCATTTACCCACCCACCCATCCAGCCCCTCACTCATTTACCCACCCACTCGCCCAGTCCCTCGCTCATTTACCCACCCACCCGCCCTGCCCCTCGCTCTTTTACCCACCCACCCACCCAGACACCGCTCATTAACCCAACCATGCACCCAGCCTCTCGCTCATTTAACCACCCACCCACGCAGCCCCTCGCTCATTTACACTCCCACCCAAATAGCCCCTCGCTCATTTACCCTCCCACCCACCCAGCCCCTCGCTCATTTACCCCCGCACCCACCTAGCCCCTCGCTCATTTACCCACCCACCCATCCAGCCCCTCGCTCATTTATCCACACATCCACCCAGCCCCTCGCTCATTTACCCTCCCACCCACCAAACCCACGCTCATTTACCCACCCACCCACCCAGCCCCTCGCTCATTTACCCACGCAACCATCCGCCCAGCCCTCGCTCATTTACCCACCCACCCACCCAGCCCCTCGCTCATTTGCCCTCCCACCCACACAGCCCGTCGCTCATTTACCCACCCACCCAACCAGCCCCTCGCTCATTTACCCAACCACCCACCCAGCCCCTCGCTCATTAACCCACGCAACCACCCAGACCCCGCTCATTTACACTCCCACCCTCACAGCCCATCGGTCATTGACCCACCCACCCACCCAACCCCTCGATCATTTACCCACCCACCCACCCAGCCCCTCGCTCATTTACCCCACCCACCCACCCAGCCCCTCGCTCATTTACCTACCCACCCGCCGAGCCCCTCGCTCATTTACCCACCCACCCGCCCAGCCCCTCGCTCATTTACCCACCCACCCACCCAGCCCCTCACTCATTTATCCACCCACCCACCCAGCCCCTCGCTCATTTACCCACCCACCCTCCCACGCAGCCCCTCACTCTTTTACCCACCCACCCACCCAGCCCCTCGCTCATTTACCCACCCACCCTCCCACGCAGCCCCTCACCTCATTTACCCACCCACCCACCCAGGCCCTCGCTCATTTAACCACCAACCCACCCAGCCCCTCGCACATTGACACACCCACCCGCCCAGCCCCTCGCTCATTGACCCACCCACCCGCCCAGCCCCTCGCTCATTGACCCACCCACCCGCCCAACCCCTCGCTCATTGACCCACCCACCCGCCCAGCCCCTCGCTCATTTACCCACCCATCCACCCATCCCCTCGTTCATTTACCCACCCACCCACCAAACCCTCACTCTTTTACCCACCCACCCAACCAGCCCCTCGCACATTTACCCACCCACCCCCCAACCCCTCGCTCATTTACCCACCCACCAACCCAGCCGCTCGCTCATTTACCCACCCAACCTCCCACGCAGCCCCTCGTTCGTTTACCCACCCTCCCACCCAGCCCCTCGCTCATTTACCCACCCTCCCAACCAGACCCTCGCTCATTTACCCACCCACCCACCCAGCCCCTCGCATATTTACCCACCCTCCCACCCAGCCCCTCGCTCATTTACCCACCCACCCACCCAGCCCCTCGCTCATTTACCCACCCACCCACCCAGCCCCTCGCTCATTTACCCACCCACCCACCCAGACCCGCGCTCATTTTCCCATTCACCCACCCAGCACATCATTCATTTATTCACCAACCCTCTCAGCCCCTCGCTCATTTATCCAAACACCCACCCAGCCTCTCGCACATTTACCCACCCACCTGCCCACCCAGCCCCTCGCTCATTTACCCAAACACCCACGCACACACCCAGCCGCTCGCTCATTGACCCACCCACCTGCACAGCCCCTCGCACATTAACCCACCCACCCGCCCAGCCCCTCGCTCATTTACCCACCCACCCGCCCAGCCCCTCGCTCATTTACCCACCCAAACGCCGAGCCCCTCGCTCATTTACCCACCCACCCGCCCAGCCACTCGCTCATTTACCCACCCACCCGCCGAGCCCCTCGCTCATTTACCCACCCACCCACCCTTTCCCTCACTCATTTACCCACCCCACCCACCCAACCCATCGCTCATTTACTCTTCCACACACCCAGCACCTAGCTCAGTTACCTACACTCCCACTCACCCAGCCCCTCACACATTTGCACACCCACACACCCAGCCAGCCCCTCGCTCATTTACCCACCCACCCACCCAGCCCCTCACTCATTTACCCACCCACCCACCCAGCCCCTCACTCATTTACCCACCCACCTACCCAGCCCCTCGCTCATTTACCCACCCACCCACCCAGGCCCCCGCTCATTTAACCACCAACCCACCCAGCCCCTCGCTCATTGACACACCCACCCGCCCAGCCCCCTCGCTCATTGACACACCCACCCGCCCAGCCCCTCGCTCATTGACCCACCCACCCGCCCAACCCCTCGCTCATTGACCCACCCACCCGCCCAGCCCCTCGCTCATTTACCCACCCATCCAGCCATCCCCTCGCTCATTTACCCACCCACCCACCAAACCCTCACTCTTTTACCCACCCACCCAACCAGCCCCTCGCACATTTACCCACCCACCCCCCAACCCCTCGCTCATTTACCCACCCACCAACCCAGCCGCTCGCTCATTTACCCACCCAACCTCCCACGCAGCCCCTCGTTCGTTTACCCACCCTCCCACCCCAGCCCCTCGCTCATTTACCCACCCTGCCAACCAGACCCTCGCTCATTTACCCACCCACCCACCCAGCCCCTCGCATATTTACCCACCCTCCCACCCAGCCCCTCGCTCATTTACCCACCCACCCACCCAGCCCCTCGCTTATTTTCCCACCCACCCACCCAGCCCCTCGCTCATTTACCCACCCACCCACCCAGCCCCTCGCTCATTTACCCACCCACCCACCCAGCCCCTCGCTCATTTACCCACCCACCCACCCAGACCCGGGCTCATTTTCCCATTCACCCACCCAGCACATCATTCATTTATTCACCAACCCTCTCAGCCCCTCGCTCATTTATCCAAACACCCACCCAGCCCCTCGCACATTTACCCACCCACCTGCCCACCCAGCCCCTCGCTCATTTACCCAAACACCCACGCACACACCCAGCCGCTCGCTCATTGACCCACCCACCTGCACAGCCCCTCGCACATTAACCCACCCACCCGCCCAGCCCCTCGCTCATTTACCCACCCACCCGCCCAGCACCTCGCTCATTTACGCACCCAAACGCCGAGCCCCTCGCTCATTTACCCACCCACCCGCCCAGCCCCTCGCTCATTTACCCACCCACCCGCCGAGCCCCTCGCTCATTTACCCACCCACCCACCCTTTCCCTCACTCATTTACCCACCCACCCACCCAACCCATCGCTCATTTACTCTTCCACCCACCCAGCACCTTGCTCAGTTACCTACACTGCCACTCACCCAGCCCCTCACACATTTGCACACCCACACACCCACCCAGCCCCTCGCTCATTTACCCACCCTCCCACCCAGCCCCTCACTCATTTACCCACCCACCCACCCAGCCCCTCACTCATTTACCCACCCACCCTCCCACGCAGCCCCTCACTCATTTACCCACCCACCCACCCAGCCCCTCGCTCATTTACCCACCCACCCTCCCACGCAGCCCCTCACTCATTTACCCACCCACCCACCCAGCCCCTCGCTCATTTACCCACCCACCCACCCAGGCCCTCGCTCATTTAACCACCAACCCACCCAGCCCCTCGCTCATTTACCCACCCACCCACCCAGCACTGAGCTCAGTTACCTACCCTCCCACTCACCTAGAACATCAGACATTTACACACCCACCCTCCCACCAGCCCCTCGCTCATTAACCCACCCACCCGCCCACCCAGCCCCTCGCTCATTTACCCATCCACCCAACCAGCCCCTCGCTCATTTACTGACCCTCACACCCAGCATCTCGCACATTAACCCACCCAACGACCCAACCACCCATCCCCTCGCTCATTTACACAGTCAACCACCCAGCCCCTCGCACATTTATCCACCCTCCCACCCTGCCCATCGCTCATTTATTCACCAACCCACCCAGCCCCTCGCACATTTACCCACCTTCCCGCCCACCCAGCCCCTCGCTCATTTACCCAAACACCCTCGCACACATCCAGACAGTCGCTCATTGACCCACCCACCAGCCCAGCCCCTCGCTCATTGTCCCACCCACCTGCCCAGCCCCTCGCTCATTTACCCACCCAACCTCCCACGCAGCCCCTCGTTCGTTTACCCACCCTCCCACCCAGACCCTCGCTCATTTACCCACCCTCCCAACCAGACCCTCGCTCATTTACCCACCCACCCACCCAGCCCCTCGCATATTTACCCAGCCTCCCACCCAGCCCCTCGCTCATTTACCCACCCACCCACCCAGCCCCTCGCTCATTTACCCACCCACCCACCCAGCCCCTCGCTCATTTACCCACCCACCCACCCAGACCCGCGCTCATTTTCCCATTCACCCACCCAGCACATCATTCATTTATTCACCAACCCTCTCAGCCCCTCGCTCATTTATCCAAACACCCACCCAGCCCTTCGCACATTTACCCACCCACCTGTCCACCCCGCCCCTCGCTCATTTACCCAAACGCCCACGCACACACCCAGCCGCTCGCTCATTGACCCACCCACCTGCACAGCCCCTCGCACATTAACCCACCCACCCGCCCAGCCCCTCGCTCATTTACCCACCCACCCGCCCAGCCCCTCGCTCATTTACCCACCCAAACGCCGAGCCCCTCGCTCATTTACCCACCCACCCGCCCAGCCCCTCGCTCATTTACCCACCCACCCGCCGAGCCTCTCGCTCATTTACCCACCCACCCACCCTTTCCCTCACTCATTTACCCACCCACCCACCCAACCCATCGCTCATTTACTCTTCCACCCACCCAGCACCTAGCTCAGTTACCTACACTCCCACTCACCCAGCCCCTCACACATTTGCACACCCACACACCCACCCAGCCCCTCGCTCATTTACCCACCCTCCCACCCAGCCCCTCACTCATTTACCCACCCACCCACCCAGCCCCTCACTCATTTACCCACCCACCCACCCAGCCCCTCGCTCATTTACCCACCCACCCTCCCACGCAGCCCCTCACTCATTTACCCACCCACCCACCCAGCCCCTCGCTCCTTTACCCACCCACCCTCCCACGCAGCCCCTCACTCATTTACCCACCCACCCACCCAGCCCCTCGCTCATTTACCCACCCACCCACCCAGGCCCTCGCTCATTTAACCACCAACCCACCCAGCCCCTCGCTCATTTACCCACCCACCCACCCAGCCCCTCGCTCAATTACTCTCCCACCCACCCAGCACTAAGCTCAGTTACCTACCCTCCCACTCACCTAGAACATCAGACATTTACACACCCACCCTCCCACCAGCCCCTCGCTCATTAACCCACCCACCCGCCCACCCAGCCCCTCGCTCATTTACCCATCCACCCAACCAGCCCCTCGCTCATTTACTGACCCTCACACCCAGCATCTCGCACATTAACACACCCAACGACCCAACCACCCATCCCCTCGCTCATTTACACATTCAACCACCCAGCCCCTCGCACATTTATCCACCCTCCCACCCTGCCCATCGCTCATTTATTCACCAACCCACCCAGCCCCTCGCACATTTACCCACCTTCCCGCCCACCCAGCCCCTCGCTCATTTACCCAAACACCCTCGCACACATCCAGACAGTCGCTCATTGACCCACCCACCAGCCCAGCCCCTCGCTCATTGTCCCACCCACCCGCCCAGCCCCTCGCTCATTTACCCACCCAACCTCCCACGCAGCCCCTCGTTCGTTTACCCACCCTCCCACCCAGCCCCTCGCTCATTTACCCACCCTCCCAACCAGACCCTCGCTCATTTACCCACCCACCCACCCAGCCCCTCGCATATTTACCCACCCTCCCACCCAGCCCCTCGCTCATTTACCCACCCACCCACCCTGCCCCTCGCTCATTTACCCACCCACCCACCCAGCCCCTCGCTCATTTACCCACCCACCCACCCAGCCCCTCGCTCATTTACCCACCCACCCACCCAGACCCTCGCTCATTTACCCACCCACCCACCCAGACCCGCGCTCATTTTCCCATTCACCCACCCAGCACATCATTCATTTATTCACCAACCCTCTCAGCCCCTCGCTCATTTATCCAAACACCCACCCAGCCCCTCGCACATTTACCCACCCACCTGCCCACCCCGCCCCTCGCTCATTTACCCAAACACCCACGCACACTCCCAGCCGCTCGCTCATTGACCCACCCACCTGCACAGCCCCTCGCACATTAACCCACCCACCCGCCCAGCCCCTCACTCATTTACCCACCCACCCGCCCAGCCCCCTCGCTCATTTACCCACCCAAACGCCGAGCCCCTCGCTCATTTACCCACCCACCCACCCAGCCCCTCGCTCAATTACTCTCCCACCCACCCAGCACTAAGCTCAGTTACCTACCCTCCCACTCACCTAGAACATCAGACATTTACACACCTACCCTCCCACCAGCCCCTCGCTCATTAACCCACCCACCCGCCCACCCAGCCCCTCGCTCATTTACCCATCCACCCAACCAGCCCCTCGCTCATTTACTGACCCTCACACCCAGCATCTCGCACATTAACCCACCCAACGACCCAACCACCCATCCCCTCACTCATTTACACATTCAACCACCCAGCCCCTCGCACATTTATCCACCCTCCCACCCTGCCCATCGCTCATTTATTCACCAACCCACCCAGCCCCTCGCACATTTACCCACCTTCCCGCCCACCCAGCCCCTCTCTCATTTACCCAAACACCCTCGCACACATCCAGACAGTCGCTCATTGACCCACCCACCAGCCCAGGCCCTCGCTCATTGTCCCACCCACCCGCCCAGCCCCTCGCTCATTCACCCACCCACCCGCCCAGCCCCTCGCTCATTGACCCACCCACCCGCCCAGCCCCTCGCTCATTGACCCACCCACCCGCCCAGCCCCTCGCTCATTGACCCACCCACCCGCCCAACCCCTCGCTCATTGACCCACCCACCCGCCCAGCCCCTCGCTCATTTACCCACCCATCCACCCATCCCCTCGCTCATTTACCCACCCACCCACCAAACCCTCGCTCTTTTACCCACCCACCCAACCAGCCCCTCGCACATTTACCCCACCCACCCCACAACCCCTAGCTCATTTACCCACCCAAAAACCCAGCCGCTCGGTCATTTACCCACCCAACCTCCCAAGCAGCCCCTCGTTCGTTTACCCACCCTCCCACCCAGCCCCTCGCTCATTTACCCACCCTCCCACCCAGACCCTCGCTCATTTACCCACCCACCCACCCTGCCCCTCGCATATTTACCCACCCTCCCACCCAGCCCCTCGCTCATTTACCCACCCACCCACCCAGCCCCTCGTTCATTTACCCACCCACCCACCCAGCCCCTCGCTCATTTACCCACCCACCAACCCAGACCCGCGCTCATTTTCCCATTCACCCACCCAGCACATCACTCATTTATTCACCAACCCTCTCAGCCCCTCGCTCATTTATCCAAACACCCACCCAGCCCCTCGCACATTTACCCACCCACCTGCCCACCCAGCCCCTCGCTCATTTACCCAAACACCCACGCACACACCCAGCCGCTCGCTCATTGACCCACCAACCTGCACAGCCCCTCGCACATTAACCCACCCACCCGCCCAGCCCCTCGCTCATTTACCCACCCACCGGCTGAGCCCCTCGCTCATTGACCCACCCACCCGCCCAGCCCCTCGCTCATTTACCCACCCACCCTCCCAGACCCTCGCTCATTTACCCACCCACACGCCCTGCCCCTCGCTCATTTACCCTCCCACCCACCCAGCCCCTCGCTCATTTACCCACCCACCCACCCAGCCCCTCGTTCATTTACCCACCCACCCACACAGCCCCTCGCTCATTTACCCACCCACCCACCCAGCCCCTCGCTCATTTACCCACCCACACACCCAGCCCCTCGCTCATTTACCAACCCTGCCGCCCAGCCCCTCGCTCATTTACCCACCCACCCACCCAGCCCCTCGCTCATTTACCCACCCACCCACCCATTCCCTCGCTCATTTAGCCTTTTACCCACACAGCCCCTCGCTCATTTACCCACCCACCCACCAAACCCTCGCTCATTTACCCACCCAACCACCAAATCCTCGCTCATTTACCCACCCACCAAACCAGCCCCTCGCACATTTACACACCCACCCACCCAGCCCCTCGCTCATTTATCCACCCACCCTCTCACGCAGCCCCTCGCACATTTACCAACCCACCCAACCAGACCCTCGCTCATTTACTCACCCACCCAGCACCTAGCTCATTTAACTACCCTCCCACCCACCCAGTCCATCACACATTTACACACCCACCCACCCACCCATTCCCTTGCTCATTTACCCATCCAAACCAATCAGCCCCTCGCTCATTTACCCACCCTCACAGCCAGCATCTCGCATATTAACCCACCCAACGACACACCAATCCATCCCCTCGCTCATTTTCCCATTCACCCACCCAGCCCCTCGCTCATTTACCCACCCACCCACCCAGCGCCTCGCTCATTTTCCCACCCACCCAGCCCTCACTCATATACTCACCCAACCACCCAACACCGAGCTCATTTACCTACCCAAACACCCACCCAGCCCCTCGCTCATTTACACACCCACCCGCCCTCCCAGACCGTCGCTCATTTACCCACCCACCCACGCAGCCCGTCGCTCATTTACCCACCCACCTACCCAGACCCTCGCTCATTTACTCACCCACCCACCAGGCACCTAGCTGAATTACCTACCCAACTACCCACCCAGCCCCTCGCTCCTTTATATACCCACCCGCCCACCCAGCCCCTCGCTTATCTACCCACCAACCCAACCAGCCCCTCGCTCATTTACCCACCCACCGACCCAGCCCTTCTCACATTTACTCCCCCACCCACCCAGCCCTACGCACATTTACCCACCCACCCACCTAGCCCCTCGCTCATTTACCCAAACACCCACCCAGCCAATCGCACATTTACTCAACCACCCACGCACACACCCAGCCCCTCGCTCATTTACCCATCCACCCGCCCAGCCCCTCGCTCGTTTCCCCAACCACCCGCCCAGACCAACGCTCGTTTGCCCAACCAACCGCCAACCCCTTCGCTCATTTACCCACCCACCCACCCAGCCACTCGCTCATTTACCAACCCACACACCCAGCCGCTCGCTCATTTACCCACCCACCCACACAGCCCCTCGCTCATTTACCCACGCAACCATCCGCCCAGCCCCTCGCTCATTTACCCAACCACCCACCCAACCACTCGCTCATTTACCCTCCCACCCACACAGCCCGTCGCTCATTTACCCACCCACCCAACCAGCCCTCGCTGATTTACCCAACCACCCCCCCAGCCCCTCGCTCATTAACCCACGCAACCACCCAGACCCCGCTCATTTACCCTCCCACTCACCCTGCCCATCGGTCATTTACCCACCCACCCACCCAGCCCCTCGATCATTTACCCACCCACCCACCCAGCCCCTCGCTCATTTACCCACCCACCCACCCAGCCCCTCGCTCATTTACCCACCCACCCACCCAGCCCCTCGCTCATTTACCCACCCACCCACACAGCCCCTCGCTCATTTACACACCCACCCGACCAGCCCCTCGCTCATTTACCCACCCATCCACCCAACCCCTCGCTCTTTTACCCACCCACCCAACCAGACCCACGCACATTTACCCAGCCACCCCCCAACCCCTCGCTCATTGACCCACCCACCAACCCAGCCGCTCGCTCATTTACCCACCCAACCTCCCACGCAGCCCCTTGCTCATTTACCCACCCACCCACCCAGCCCCTCGCTCATTTACACACCATCCCACCCAGCCCTTCGCTCATTTACCCACCCACCCACCCAGCCCCTCGCTCAAATACCCACGCACCCACCCAGCCTCTCGCTCATTTACCCACCCACCCACCCAGCCCCTCGCTCATTTACCCTCCCACCCAACCAGCCCCTCGCTCATTTACCCTCCCACCCACCCAGCCCCTCGCTCATTTACCCTCCCACCCTACCAGCCCCTCGCTCATTTACCCTCCCACCCACCCAGCCCCTCGCTCATTTACACCCGCACCCACCTAGCCCCTCGCTCATTTACCCACCCACCCATCCAGCCCCTCGCTCATTTATCCAACCATCCACCCAGCCCCTCGCTCATTTACCCTCCAACCCACCAAACCCACGCTCATTTACTCACCCACCCACCAAGCCCCTCGCTCATTTACCCACGCAACCATCCGCCCAGCCCTCGCTCATTTACCCACCCACCCACCCAGCCCCTCGCTCATTTACCCTCCCACCCACACAGCCCGTCGCTCATTTACCCACCCACCCAACCAGCCCCCTCGCTCATTTACCCAACCACCCACCCAGCCCCTCTCTCATTAACCCACGCAACCACCCAGACCCCGCTCATTTACCCTCCCACCCACACAGCCCATCGGTCATTGACCCACCCACCCACCCAACCCCTCGATCATTTACACACCCACCCACCCAGCCCCTCGCTCATTTACCCACCCACCCACCCAGCCCCTCGCTCATTTACCCTCCCACCCACCAAACCCTCGCTCATTTACCCACCCACCCACCCAGCCCCCTCGCTCATTTACCCACGCAACCATCCGCCCAGCCCCTCGCTCATTTACCCACCCACCCACCCAGCCCTCGCTCATTTACCCACCCACCCACCCAGCCCCTCGCTCATTTACCGACCAACCCGCCCAGCGCCTCGCGCATTTACCCACCCACCCGCCCAGCCCCTCGCTCATTTACCCACCCACCCGCCCAGCCCCTCGCTCATTTACCCACCCACCCGCCCAGCCCATCGCTCATTTACCCACCAACCCAACCAGCCCCTCACACATTTACTTACCCACCCCCAACCCCTCGCTCATTTACCCACCCACCAACCCAGCTGTTCGCTCATTTACCCATCAAACCTCCCACGCAGCCCATCGCTCATTTACCCAACCTCCCACCCAGCCCCCTCGCTCATTTACCCACCCTCCCACCCAGCCCCTCGCTCATTTACCCACCCACCCACCCAGCCCCCTCGCTCATTTACCCACCCACCCACCCAGCCCCCTCGCTCATTTACCCACCCACCCACCCAGCCCCTCGCTCATTTACACACCCACCCACCCAAGCCCTCGCTCATTTACCCACGCTCCCACCCAGCCCCTCGCTCATTTACCCAACCACCCACCCAGCCCCTCGTTCATTTACCCACCCACCCACCCAGTCCCTCGCTCATTTACCCACCCACCCACCCAGCTCCTCGCTCGTTTACCCCACCCACCCACCCAGCCCCTCGCTCATTAACCCACCCACCCACCCAGCCCCTCGCGCATTTACCCACCCACCCACCAGGCCCCTCGCACAGTTACCCACCCACCCACCCAGACCCTCGGTCATTTACCCACCCACCCACCCAGCCCATCGCTCATTTACTCTTCCACCCACCCAGCACCTAGCTCAGTTACCTACCCTCCCACTCACCCAGCCCCTCTCACATTTGCACACCCACACACCCACCCAGCCCCTCGCTCATTTACCCACCCACCCACCCAGCCCCTCACTCATTTACCCATCCACCCACCCAGCCCCTCTCTCATTTACCCACCCCACCCACCCCGCCCCTCGCTCATTTACCCACCCACCCTCCCACGCAGCCCCTCACCCAATTACCCACCCACCCACCCAGCCCCTCGCTCATTTACCCACCCACCCACCCAGCCCCTCGCTCATTTACCCCACCCACCCTCCCACGCAGCCCCTCACTCATTTACCCACCCACCCACCCAGGCCCTCGCTCATTTAACCTCAAACCCACCCAGCCCCTCGCTCTTTTACCCACCCACCCACCCAGCCCCTCGCTCAATTTCTCTCCCACCCACCCAGCACTAAGCTCCGTTACCTACCCTCCCTATCACCCAGAACATCAGACATTTACACACCTACCCTCCCACCAGCCCCTCGCTCATTAACTCACCCACCCGCCCACCCAGCCCCTCGCTCATTTACCCATCCACCCAACCAGCCCCTCGCTCATTTACTGACCCTCACACCCAGCATCTCGCACATTAATCCACCCAACGACCCAACCACCCATCCCCTCGCTCATTTACACATTCAACCACCCAGCCCCTCGCACATTTATCCACCCTCCCACCCTGCCCATCGCTCATTTATTCACCAACCCACCCAGCCCCTCGCACATTTACCCACCTTCCCGCCCACCCAGCCCCTCGCTCATTTACCCAAACACCCTCGCACACATCCAGACATTCGCTCATTGACCCACCCACCAGCCCAGCCCCTCGCTCATTGTCCCACCCACCCGCCCAGCCCCTCGCTCATTGACCCACCCACCCGCCCAGCCCCTCGCTCATTGACCCACCCACCCGCCCAGCCCCTCGCTCATTGACCCACCCACACGCCCAGCCCCTCGCTCATTTACCCACCCATCCACCCATCCCCTCGCTCATTTACCCACCCACCTACCAAACCCTCGCTCTTTTACCCACCCACCCAACCAGCCCCTCGCACATTTACCCACCCACCCCCCAACCCCTCGCTCATTTACCCACCCACCAACCCAGCCGCTCGCTCATTTACCCACCCAACCTCCCACGCAGCCCCTCGTTCGTTTACCCACCCTCCCACCCAGCCCCTCGCTCATTTACCCACCCTCCCAACCCAGACCCTCGCTCATTTACCCACCCACCCCCCCAGCCCCTCACATATTTACCCACCCTCCCACCCAGCCCCTCGCTCATTTACCCACCCACCCACCCAGCCCCTCGCTCATTTACCCACCCACCCACCCAGCCCCTCGCTCATTTACCCACCCACCCACCCAGACGCGCGCTCATTTTCCCATTCACCCACCCAGCACATCACTCATTTATTCACCAACCCTCTCATCCCCTCGCTCATTTATCCAAACACCCAGCCAGCCCCTCGCACATTTACCCACCCACCTGCCCACCCAGCCCCTCGCTCATTTACCCAAACACCCACGCACACACCCAGCCGCTCGCTCATTGACCCTCCCACCTGCACAGCCCCTCGCACATTAACCCACCCACCCGCCCAGCCCCTCGCTCATTTACCCACCCACCCGCCCAGCCCCTCGCTCATTTACCCACCCACCCGCCCAGCCCCTCGCTCATTTACCCACCCACCCGCCCAGCCCCTCGCTCATTTACCCACCCACCCGCCCAGCCCCTCGCTCATTTACCCACCCACCCGCCCAGCCCTTCGCTCATTTACCCACCCACCCGCCCAGACCCTCGCTCATTTACCCACCCACCCGCCCAGACCCTCGCTCATTAACCCACCCACCCGCCCTGCCCCTCGCTCATTTACCCTCCCACCCACCCAGCCCCTCGCTTATTTACCCACCCACCCACCCAGCCCCTCGCTCATTTACCCAGCCACCCACCCAGCCCCTCGCTCATTTACCCACCCACCCAGCCAGCCCCTCGTTCATTTACCCACCCACCCACCCAGCCCCTCGCTCATTTACCCACCCACCCACCCAGCCCCTCGCTCATTTACCCACCCACCCACCCAGCCCCTCGCTCATTTACCAACCCTGCCGCCCAGCCCCTCGCTCATTTACCCACCCACCCACCCAGCCCCTCGCTCATTTACCCACCCACCCACCCAGCCCCTCGCTCATTTAGCCTCCCACCCACACAACCCCTCGCTCATTTACCCACCCACCCACCAAACACTCGCTCATTTACCCACCCAACCACCAAATCCTCGCTCATTTACCCACCCACCAAACCAGCCCCTCGCACATTTACACACTCACCCACCCAGCCCCTCGCTCATTGACACACCCACCCTCCCACGCAGCCCCTCGCACATTTACCAACCCACCCACCCACACCCTCGCTCATTTACTCACCCACCCACCCAGCACCTTGCTCATTTAACTACCCTCCCACCCACCCAGCCCCTCACACATTTACACACCCACCCACCTACCCATTCCCTCGCTCATTTACCCATCCACCCAATCAGCCCCTCTCTCATTTACCCACCCTCACAGCCAGCATCTCGCATATTAACCCACCCAACGACCCACCAAACCATCCCCTCGCTCATTTTCCCATTCACCCACCCAGCCCCTCGCTCATTTACCCACCCACCCACCCAGCGCCTCGCTCATTTACCCACCCACCCACCCAGCGCCTCGCTCATTTACCCACCCACACAGCCCTCACTCATTTACTCACCCACCCACCAGGCACCTAGCTGATTTACCTACCCAACCACCCACCCAGCCCCTCGCTCATTTACATACCCACCCGCCCACCCAGCCCCTCGCTCATCTACCCACGAACCCAACCAGCCCCTCGCTCATTTACCCACCCACCCACCCAGCCCTTCTCACATTTACCCCCCCACCCACCCAGCCCTACGCTCATTTACCCACCCACCCACCTAGCCCCTCGCTCATTTACCCAAACACCCACCCAGCCAATCGCAGATTTACTCAACCTCCCACGCACACACCCAGACCCTCGCTCATTGACCCACCCACCCACCCAGACCCTTGCTCAATTACCCACCAACCCGCCCAGCCCCCCGCTCGTTTACCCACCCACCCGCCCAGCCCCTCGCTCGTTTCCCCAACCACCCGCCAAGACCAACGCTCGTTTGCCCAACCAACCGCCAAGCTCCTCGCTCATTTACCGACCCACCCACCCAGCCACTCGCTCTTTTACCAACCCACACAGCCAGCCCCTCGCTCATTTATCCACCCACAAACCCAGCCGCTCGCTCATTTACCCTCCCACCCACACAGCCCCTCGCTCATTTACCCACCCACAGAACCAGCCCCTCGCTCATTTACCCAACCAACCATCCAGCCCCTCGCCCCTTTAACCACCCACCCTCCCAGACACGGCTCATTAACCCACCCACCCACCCAGCCCCTTGCTCATTTACCCTCCCACCCAACCAGCCCCTCGCTCATTCACCCTCCCACCCACCCAGCCCGTCGCTCATTTACCCACCCACCCATCCAGCCCCTCGCTCATTTATCCACCCATCCACCCAGCCCCTCGCTCATTTACCCTCCCAACCACCAATCCCTCGCTCATTTACCCACCACCCACCCAGCCCCTCGCTCATTTACCCACCCACCCACCCAGCCCCTCGCTCATTTACCCACGCAACCATCCGCCCAGCCCCTCGCTCATTTACCCAACCACCCACCCAACCCCTCGCTCATTTACCCTCCCAGCCACACAGCCTGTCGCTCATTTACCCACCCACCCAACCAGACCCTCGCTCATTTACCCACCCACCCACCCAGCCTCTCGCTCATTTACCCACCCACCCACCCAGCCCCTCGCTCATTTACCCTCCCACCCAACCAGCCCCTCGCTCATTTACCCTCCCACCTACCCAGCCCCTCGCTCATTTACCCTCCCACCCACCAATCCCTCGCTCATTTACCCACCCACCCACCCAGCCCCTCGCTCATTTACCCACGCAAACATCCGGCCAGCCCCTCGCTCATTTACGCAACCACCCAGCCAACCCCTCGCTCATTTACCCTCCCACCAAACACAGCCCGTCGCTCATTTACCCACCCACCCAGCCAGCCCCTCGCTCATTTACCCAACCACCCCCCCAGCCCCTCGCTCATTAACCCACGCAACCACCCAGACCCCGTTAATTTACCCTCCCACCCACCCAGCCCATCGGTCATTTACCCACCCACCCACCCAGCCCCTCGATCATTTACCCACCCACCCACCCAGCCCCTCGCTCATTTACCCACCCACCCACCCAGCCCCTCGCTCATTTACCCACCCACCCACCCAGCCCCTCGCTCATTTACCCACCCACCCACCCAGCCCCTCGCACATTTACACACCCACCCGCCCAGCCCCTCGCTCATTTACCCACCCATCCACCCCACCCCTCGCTCTTTTACCCACACACCCAACCAGCCCCTCGCACATTTACACACCCACCCGCCCAGCCCCTCGCTCATTTACCCACCCATCCACCCCACCCCTCGCTCTTTTACCCACACACCCAACCAGCCCCTCGCACATTTACCCAGCCACCCCCCAACCCCTCGCTCATTGACCCACCCACCAACCCAGCCGCTCGCTCATTTACCCACCCAACCTCCCTCGCAGCCCCTCGATCATTTACCCACCCTCGCACCCAGCCCCTCGCTCATTTACCGACCCTCCCACCCAGCCCCTCGCTCATTTACCCACCCACCCTCCCAGCCCCTCGCTCGTCTACCCACCCACGAACCCAGCCCCTCACTCATTTACCCACCCACCCTCCCTGCCCCAGGCTCATTTACCCACCCAATCAACCAGCCCCGCGCTCATTTACCCACCCACCCACCCAGCCCCTCGCTCATTGACCCACCCACCCGCCCAGCCCCTCGCTCATTGACCTACCCACCCGCCGAACCCCTCGCTCATTGACCCACCCACCCGCGCAGCCCCTCGCTCATTTACCCACCCATCCACCCATCCCCTCGCTCATTTACCCACCCACCCACCAAACCCTCGCTCTTTTACCCACCCACCCCCCAACCCCTCGCTCATTTACCCACCCACCAACCCAGCCGCTCGCTCATTTACCCACCCAACCTCCCACGCAGCCCCTCGCTCATTTACACACCCTCCCACCCAGCCCCTCGCTCATTTACCCACCCTCCCACCCAGCCCCTCGCTCATTTACCCACCCTCCCACCCAGCCCCTCGCTCATTTACCCACCCACCCACCCAGCCCCTCGCATATTTACCCACCCTCCCACCCAGCCCCTCGCTCATTTACCCACCCACCCACCAAGCCCCTCGCTCATTTACCCACCCACCAACCCAGCTCCTCGCTCATTTACCCACCCACCCACCCAGCCCCTCGCTCATTTACCCACCCACACACCCAGCCCCTCGCTCATTTACCCTCCTACCCACCCAGACCCGCGCTCATTTTCCCATTCACCCGCCCAGCACATCACTCATTTATTCACCAACCCTCTCAGCCCCTCGCTCATTTATCCAAACACCCCTCATCCCCTCGCACATTTACCCACCCACCTGCCCACCCAGCCCCTCGCTCATTTACCCAAACACGCACGCACACACCCAGCCGCCTGCTCATTGACACACCAACCTGCACAGCCCCTCGCACATTAACCCACCCACCCGCCCAGCCCCTCGCTCATTCACCCACACACCCGCCCAGCCCCTCGCTCATTTACCCACCCACACACCCAGCCCCTCGCTCATTTACCCACCCTCCCGCCCAGCCCCTCGCTCATTTACCCACCCAACCGCCCAGCCCCTCGCTCATTTACCCACCCACCCGCCCAGCCCCTCGCTCATTTACCCACCCACCCGCCCAGCCCCTCGCTCATTTACCCACCCACCCGCCCAGACCCTCGCTCATTTACCCACCCACCCGCCAAACCCTTCGCTCATTTACCCACCCACCAAACCAGCCCCTGGCATATTTACCCACCCACACAGCCCCTCGCTCATTTACCCACCCACCCTCCCACTCAGCCCCTCTTTCATTTACCCACCCACCCATCCTACCCTCGCTTATTTCCCCACCCACCCAACCAGCCCCTCGCTCATTTACCCACCCACACACCCAGCCCCTCGCTCATTTACCCACCCACCCACCCAGCCCCTCGCTCATTTACCCACCCACCCAACCAGCCCCTCGCTCATTTACCCACCCACCCAACCAGCCCCTCGCGCATTTACCCACCCACCAACCTAGCCCCTCGCTCAGTTACCCACCCACCCATCCAGCCCCTCGGTCATTTACCCACCAACCCACCCAGCCCTTCGCTCATTTACTCTTCCACCCACCCAGCACCTAGCTCAGTTACCTACCCTCCCACTCACCCAGCACCTCACACATTTGCACACCCGCACACCCACCCAGCCCCTCGCACATTTACCCACCCACCCACCCAGCCCCTCACTCATTTACCCACCCACCCACCCAGCCCCTCGCTCATTTACCCACCCACCCACCCACCCAGCTCCTCGCTCATTTACCCACCCACCCACCCAGCCCCTCGCTCATTTACCCACCCACACACCCAGCCCCTCGCTCATTTACCCTCCCACCCACCCAGACCCGCGCTCATTTTCCCATTCACCCGCCCAGCACATCACTCATTTATTCACCAACCCTCTCAGCCCCTCGCTCATTTATCCAAACACCCCTCATCCCCTCGCACATTTACCCACCCACCTGCCCACCCAGCCCATCGCTCATTTACCCAAACACGCACGCACACACCAAGCCGCTCGCTCATTGACACACCAACCTGCACAGCCCCTCGCACATTAACCCACCCACCCGCCCAGCCCCTCGCTCATTTACCCACACACCCGCCCAGCCCCTCGCTCATTTACCCACCCACACACCCAGCCCCTCGCTCATTTACCCACCCTCCCGCCCAGCCCCTCGCTCATTTACCCACCCACCCGCCCAGCCCCTCGCTCATTTACCCACCCACCCGCCCAGCCCCTCGCTCATTTACCCACCCACCCGCCCTGCCCCTCGCTCATTTACCCTCCCACCCACCCAGCCCCTCGCTCATTTACCCACCCTCCCATCCAGCACCTCGCTCATTTACCCACCCATCCACCCAGCCCCTCACTCATTTACCCACCCACCCACCAAACCCTCGCTCATTTACCCACCCACCCAACCAGCCCCTCGCACATTTAACCACCCACACAGCCCCTCGCTCATTTACCCACCCAACCTCCCACGCAGCCCCTAGCTCATTTACCCACCCACCCACCCAGCCCCTCGCTCATTTACCCACCCACCCACCCAGCGCCTCGCTCATTTACCCACCCACCCAACCAGCCCCTCGCTCATTTACCCACCCACCCACCCAGCCCCTCGCTCATTTACCAACCCACCTGCAAAGTCCCTCACTCATTTACCCACCCACCCGCCCAGCCCCTCGCTCATTTACCAACCCTGCCGCCCAGCCCCTCGCTCATTTACCCACCCACCCACCCAGCCCCTTGCTCATTTACCCTCCCACCCTCACAGCCCCTCGCTCATTTACCCACCCACCCACCCAGCCCCTCGCTCATTTACCCACCCACCCACCCAGCCCCTCGCTCATTTACCCATCCACCCTCCCACGCAGCCCCTCGCATATTTACCAACCCACCCACCCAGACCCTCGCTCATTTACTCACCCACCCACCTAGCACCTAGCTCATTTAACTACCCTCCCACCCACCCAGCCCCTCACACATTTACACACCCACCCACCCACCCATTCCCTCGCTCATTTACCCATCCACCCAATCAGCCCCTTGCTCATTTACCCACCCTCACAGCCAGCATCTCGCACATTAACCCACCCAACAACCCACCAAACCATCCCCTCGCTCATTTTCCCATTCACCCACCCAGCCCCTCGCTCATTTACCCACCCACCCACCCAGCGCCTCGCTCATTTACCCACCCACCCAGCCCTCACTCATATACTCACCCAACCACACAACACCTAGCTCATTTACCTACCCAAACAAACACCCAGCCCTCGCTCATTTACCCACCCACCCACCCAGACCCTCGTTCATTTACTCACCCACCCTCCAGGCACCTAGCTGATTTACCTACCCAACCACCCACCCAGCCCATCGCTCATTTACCCACCCACCCACCCAGACCCTCGCTCATTTACCCACCCACACACCAAGCCCCTCGCTCATTTACCCACCCACCCACCCAGCCCCTCCTTCATTTACCCACCCACCCACCCAGCCCCTCGCTCATTTACCCATCCACCCCCCAGCCCCTCGCTCATTTACCCACCCAACCACCGAGCCCCTCGCTCATTTACCCACCCACCCACCCAGCCCCTCGCTCATTTACCAACCCACCCACCCAGCCCCTCGTTCATTTACCCACCCACCCACCCAGACCCTCGCTCATTTACTCATCCACCCACCCAGCACCTAGCTCAGTTACCTACCCTCCCACTCACCCAGCCCCTCACACTTTTACACACCCACACACCCACCCAGCCCCTCGCTCATTTTCCCAACCACCCACCCAGCCCCTCGCTCATTTACCCACCCACCCACCCAGACCCGCGCTCATTTACCCACCCTCCCACCCAGCCCCGCGCTCATTCACTCACTCACTCACCCAGCACGTAGCTCAGTTACCTACCCTCCCACTCACCCAGAACAGCACACATTTACACACCCACCCTCCCACCAGCCCCTCGCTCATTAACCCACCCACCCGTCCACACAGCCCCTCGCTCATTTACCCATCCACCCAACCAGCCCCTCGCTCATTTACCGACCCTCACACCCAGCATCTCTCACATTAACCCACCCAACGACCCAACCACCCATCACCTCGCTCATTTACACATTCAATCACCCAGCCCATCGCTCATTTATTCACTAACCCACCCAGCCTCTCGCACATTTACCCACCCACCCGGCCACCCAGCGCCTCTCTCATTTACCCAAACACCCTCGCACACATCCAGACACTCGCTCATTGACCCACCTACCTGCCCAGCCCCTCGCTCATTGTCCCACCCACCCGCCCAGACCCTCGCTCATTGACCCACCCACCCGCCCAGTCCCTCGCTCATTGACCCACCCACCCGCCCAGCCCCTCGCTCATTGACCCACCCACCCGCCCAGCCCCTCGCTCATTGACCCACCCACCCGCCCAGGCCCTCGCTCATTGACCCACCCTCCCGCCCAGCCCCTCGCTCATTTCCCCACCCATCCACCCATCCCCTCGCTCATTTACCCACCCACACACCAAATCCTCGCTCTTTGACCCACCCACCCAACCAGCATCTCGCACATTTAACCACCCACCACCCAACCCCTGGCTCATTTACCCACCCACCAACCCAGCTGCTCATTCATTTACGCACCCAACCTCCCACGCAGCCTCTCGCTCATTTACGCACCCACCCTCCCACCCAGCCCCTCGCTCATTTACCCACCCTCCCACCCAGCCCCTCGCTCATTTACCCACCCACCCACCCAGCCCCTCGCTCATTTACCCACCCACCCACCCAGCCCCTCGCTCATTTACCCACCCACCCACCCAGCCCCTCGCTCATTTACCCACCCACCCACCCAGCGCCTCGCTCATTTACCCACCCACCCACCCAGCCCCTCGCTCATTTACCCACCCACCCACCCAGCACGTAGCTCAGTTACCTACCCTCCCACTCACCCAGAACATCACCCATTTACACACCCACCCTCCCACCAGCCCCTCGCTCATTGACCCACCCACCCGCCCACACAGCCCCTCGCTCATTTACCCACCCACCCCCCAACCCCTCGCTCATTTACCCACCCACCTACCCAGCCGCTCGCTCATTTACGCACCCAACCTCCCACGCAGCCCCTTGCTCATTTACCCACCCACCCTCCCACCAAGCCCCTCGCTCATTTACCCACCTTCCCACCCAGCCCCTCGCTCATTTACCCACCCTCGCACCCAGCCCCTCGCTCATTTACCCACCCTCCCACCCAGCCCCTCGCTCATTTACCCACCCTCCCACCCAGCCCCTCGCTCATTTACCCACCCACCCACCCAGCCCCTCGCTCATTAACCCACCCACCCACAAAGCCCCTCGCTCAATTACCCACCCACCCAGCCCCTCGCTCATTTACCCACCCTCCCACCCAGCCCCTGGCTCATTTACCCAACCTCCCACCCAGCCCCTCGCTCATTTACCCACCCACCCACCCAACCCCTCGCTCAATTACTCACCCACCCACCCAGCACCTAGCTCAGTTACCTACCCTCCCACTCACCCAGCCCCTCACACATTTACACACCCACACACCCACCCAGCCCCTCCCTCATATACCCACCCACCCACCCAGCCCCTCGTTCATTTACCCACCCACCCCCCCAGCCCCTCGCTCATTTACCCCCCACCCTCCCACGCAGCCCCATTTTCATTTACCCACCCACCCACCCAGACCCTCGCTCATTTACCCACACACCCACGCAGCCCCTCGCTCATTTACCCACCCACCCACCCAGAACGTCGCTCATTTTCTCAACCACCCACCAGGCACCTAGCACACTTACCTACCCAACCACCCACCCAGACCCTCGCTCATTTACACACCCACCCACCCACCCAGCCCCTCGCTCATTTACCCACCCAACAACCCAGCGCCGCATTCATTGACCCACCCGCCCACCCAGCCCCTCTCTCATTTACCCACCCACCCTCCCAGCCCCTCGTTCATTTACCCACCCACCCACCAAACCCTTCGCTCATTTACCCACCCACCAAACCAGCCCCTGGCATATTTACCCACCCACACAGCCCCTCGCTCATTTACCCACCCACCCTCCCACTCAGCCCCTCTTTCATTTACCCACCCACCCATCCTACCCTCGCTTATTTCCCCACCCACCCAACCAGCCCCTCGCTCATTTACCCACCCACACACCCAGCCCCTCGTTCATTTACCCACCCACCCACCCAGCCCCTCGCTCATTTACCCACCCACCCAACCAGCCCCTCGCTCATTTACCCACCCACCCAACCAGCCCCTCGCGCATTTACCCACCCACCAACCTAGCCCCTCGCTCAGTTACCCACCCACCCACCCAGCCCCTCGGTCATTTACCCACCCACCCACCCAGCCCTTCGCTCATTTACTCTTCCACCCACCCAGCACCTAGCTCAGTTACCTACCCTCCCACTCACCCAGCACCTCACACATTTGCACACCCGCACACCCACCCAGCCCCTCGCACATTTACCCACCCACCCACCCAGCCCCTCACTCATTTACCCACCCACCCACCCAGCCCCTCGCTCATTTACCCACCCACCCACCCACCCAGCCCCTCGCTCATTTACCCACCCACCCACCCACCCAGCCCCTCGCTCATTTACCCACCCACACGCCCAGCCCCTCTCTCATTTAACCACCAACCCACCCAGCCCCTCGCTCATTTACCCATCCACCCACCCAGCCCCTCGCTCATTTACCCAACCACCCACCCAGCCCCTCGCTCATTTACCCACCCACCCACCCAGCCCCTCGCTCATTTACTCTCCCACCCACCCAGCACTTAGCTCAATTACCTACCCTCCCACTCACCCAGAACATCAGACAGTTACGCACCCACCCTCCCACCAGCCCCTCGCTCATTAATCCACCCATCCGCCCACCCAGCCCCTCACTCATTTACCGACGCACCAACCCAGCATCTCGCACATTAACCCACCCAACGAGCCAAGCACCCATCCCCTCGCTCATTTTCACATTCAACCACCGAGTCCCTCGCACATTTATCCACCCTCCCACCCTGCCCATCGCTCATTTATTCACCCACCCGCCCAGCCATTCACACATTTACCCACCCACCCGCCCACCCAGCCCCTCGCTCATTTACCCAAACACCCTCACACACATCCAGACAATCGCTCATTGACCCACCCACCCGCCCAGCCCCTCGCTCATTTACCCACCCACCCGCCCAGCCCCTCGCTCATTGACCCATACACCCGCCCAGCCCCTCGCTCATTGACCCACCCACCCGCCCAACCCCTCGCTCATTGACCCACTCACCCGCCCAGCCCCTCGCTCATTTACCCACCCATCCACCCATCCCCTCGCTCATTTACCCACCCACCCACCAAACCCTCGCTCTTTTACCCACCCACCCCCCAAACCCTCGCTCATTCACCCACCCACCAACCCAGCCGCTCGCTCATTTAGCCACCCAACCTCCCACGCAGCCCCTCGGTCATTTACCCTCCCTCCCACCCAGCCCCTCGCTCATTTACCCTCCCACCCACCCAGCCCCTCGCTCATTTATCCACCCTCCCACCCAGCCCCTCGCTCATTTACCCACCCTCC
>JANJGN010003191.1:0-7500 GCA_026770705.1 Isurus oxyrinchus
GAGTTGGTATTGGGGGTGTTTGAGTTGGGATATTGGGTTTAGAGTGGGTTGGAGTTGGGACGTTGGGATGGGACTGGTTTGAGTTGGGACGCTGGGATTGGTGTGTGTTTGAGTTCGGATGTTGATATTGGGGGGGGTTTGAGTTGGGATGTTGGTATTGGGGGGGTTGAGTTGGGGTGTTGGGATTAGGGCTGTTTGAGTTGGGATGTTGGTATTGGGGAGTGTTTGAGTGGGATGTTGGGAATGGGGAGCATTTGAGTTGGGATGTTGGTATTGGGGGGGGAGTTTGAGTTGGGATGTTGGTATTGGGGGGGTTTGAGTTGGGATGTTGTGATTGGGGGGGGGTTTGAGTTGGGATGTTGGTATTGGGGGGGAAGTTAAGTTGGGATGTTGGTATTGGGGGGGGTTGAGTTGGGGATGTTGGGATTGGGGGGGGTTTGAGATGGGATGTTGGTATTGGGGGGGTTTGAGTTGGGATGTTGGTATTGGGGGGGGTTTGAGTTGGGATGTTGGGATTAGGGGTGGGTTGAGTTGGGATGTTGGGATTGGGTGTTTGAGTTGGTATTGGGGATGGTTTGAGTTGGGATGGGGGGGTTGAGTTGGGATGTTGGAATTAGGAGGGTTGGAGTTGGGATGGGGCGGGTTTAAGTTGGGACGTTGGGATTGGTTGGGGTTTGAGTTGGGATGTTGGTATTGGGGGTTTGAGTTGGTATTGGGGGTGGTTTGAATTGGGATGTTGGGATGGGGGGGTTTGAGTTGGGATGCTGGGATTATGGGGGTGTTGGAGTTGGGATGGGGTGGGTTTGAGTTGGGACGTTGGGATTCGTGGGTGTTTGAGTTGGGATGTTGGGATTGGTGGAGGTTTGAGTGGGAGTTGGGATTGGTGGGGGTCTGAGTTGGGATGTTTTTATTGGGGGGGGTTTGAGTTGGGATGTTGTGATTGGGAGGGGGGTTTGAACTGGGACGTTGGTATTGGGGGGGGTTTGAGTGGGATGTTGGTATTCGGGAGGGTTGAGTTGGGATGTTGGTATTGGGGGGAGTTGAGTTGGGATGTGGATGTTGGTATTGGGGGGGTTTGAGTTGGGATGGTTGGTATGGGGGGGGTTGAGTTGGGATGTGGTATTGGGGGGGGGTTGGTTGGGATGTTGGTGGTATTGGGGGGGGGTTTGAGTTGGGATGTTGGTATTGGGGAGGTTTGAGTGGGATGTTGGTATTGGGGGGGTTTGAGTTGGGATGTTGGTATTGGGGGGTTTGAGTTGGGATGTTGGGATTGGTGGAGGTTGAGTTGGGATGTTGGGATTGGTGGGTCTGAGCTGGGATGTTTTTATTGGGGGGGGTTTGAGTTGGGATGTTGTGATTGGGAGGGGGGTTTGAACTGGGACGTTGGTAATTGGGGGGGGGTTGAGTTGGGATGTTGGTATTCGGGAGGGTTGAGTTGGGATGTTGGTATTGGGGGGGAGTTTGAGTTGGGATGTTGGTATTGGGGGGGTTTGAGTTGGGATGTTGGTATTGGGGGGGTTGAGTTGGGATGTTGGTATTGGGGGGGGTTTGAGTTGGGATGTTGGTATTGGGGGGGGGTTTGAGTTGGGATGTTGGTATTGGGGAGGGTTGAGTTGGGATGTTGGTATTGGGGGGGTTTGAGTTGGGATGTTGGTATTGGGGGGTTTGAGTTGGGATGTTGGGATTGGTGGAGGTTTGAGTTGGGATGTTGGGATTGGTGGGTCTGAGTTGGGATGTTTTTATTGGGGGGGGGTTTGAGTTGGGATGTTGTGATTGGGAGGGGGGTTTGAACTGGGACGTTGGTATTGGGGGGGGGTTTGAGTTGGGATGTTGGTATTCGGGAGGGTTGAGTTGGGATGTTGGTATTGGGGGGGAGTTTGAGTTGGGATGTTGGTATTGGGGGGGTTTGAGTTGGGATGTTGGTATTGGGGGGGTTGAGTTGGGGATGTTGGTATTGGGGGGGGGTTTGGAGTTGGGATGTTGGTATTGGGGGGGTGGTTGGGATGTTGGGTGTTGGGGAGGTTTGAGTTGGGATGTTGGTATTGGGGGGTTTGAGTTGGGATGTTGGTATTGGGGGGTTTGAGTTGGGATGTTGGGATTGGGGGGTTGAGGGTTTGGATGGTGTTGGGGAGTTGGGTTGGGGTATTGGGGTGTGGGGAGTTGGGAGTTTGGGTTGGGGTGGGTTGGAGTTAGGGTGGGTGGGGAGGGGTGGGTTTTGGTTGGGATGGGTTGGGGGGTGTTGGGGTGTGGGGTGGGGGGGTTTGAGGTGGGATGTTGATTGGGGGGGTGTTGGGATGTTGGTATTGGGGGGGGGGTTGAGTTGGGTGTTGGTATTGGGGGGGGGGTTGGGTTGGGATGTGGTTGGGGGGGGTTTGAGTTGGGATGTTGGTATTGGGGGGGGGGGTGAGTTGGGGATGTTGGTATTGGGGGGTGTGAGGTGGGATGGTTGTTTTGGGGGGGGGTTGGAGTTGGGGTGGGTTGGTTGGGGTGTTGGGGATGTTGGGATTGGGGGGGTTTTGAGTTGGGATGTTGGAATGCGGCAGGGGTGGGGGTTTGAACTGGGACGTTGGTATTGGGCAGTGTGAGTTGGGATGTTGGTATTGGGGGTGTTTGAGTTGGTATGTTGGGATTGGGGGTGTTTGAGTTGGGATGTTGATATTGGGGGGGTTTGAGTTGGGATGTTTTTATTGGGGAGGTTTGAGTTGGGATGTTGGGATTGGGGGGGGTTTGAGTTAGGATGTTGGAATGAGGGGGGCGGTTTGAACTGGGACGTTGGTATTGGGGGGTGTGAGTTGGGATGTTGGTATTGGGGGGGTTTGAGTTGGGATGTTGGTATTGAGGGGTTTGAGTTGGGATGTTGGGATTAGGGGTGGGTTGAGTTGGGATGTTGTTATTGGGGGGGGTGGTTTGAGTTTAGATGTTGGGATTGGGGGGGGTTTGAGTTGGGACATTGGGATTTGGGGTTTTGAGTTGGGACGTTGAATTTGCGTGGGGTTTGAGTTGGGACGTTGGGATTGGTGGGGTTTGAGTTGGGATGTTGGAATGGGGGGGTTTGGGGATGGGGGGGTTTGAGTTGGGATGTTGGGATTGGGGGGGTTTGAGTTGGGATGTTGGGATTGGGGGTTTTGAGTTGGTATTGGGAGTGTTTGAGTTGGGATATTGGGATTAGGGTGGGTTGGAGTTGGGACGTTGGGATGGGGCCGGTTTGAGTTGGGATGTTGGTATTGGGGGGATTTGAGTTGGGATGTGGTATTGGGGGGGTTTGAGTTAGGATGTTGGTTATTAGGGGGTGCAGTTTGAGTTGGGATGTTGGATTGGGGGTGTTTGAGTTGGGATGTTGTGATTGGGGTGGGAGTTTGATTTGGGATGTTGGAATGCGGGGGGGTTTGAACTGGGACGTTGGTATTGGGGGGGTTTGAGTTGGGATGTTGGGATTAGGGGTGGGTTGAGTTGGGATGTTGGAATTAGGAGGGTGGAGTTGGGATGGGGTGGGTTTAAGTTGGGCCGTTGGGATTAGTTGGGGTTTGAGTTGGGATGTTGGTATTGGGGGTTTGAGTTGGGACGTTGGGATTGGTGGGGGGTTGAGTTCGGATGTTGGGATTGGTGGGGGTTTGAGTTAGGATGCTGGGATTATGGGGTGTTGGAGTTGGGATGTTGGGATGGGATGGTTTGAGTTGGGACGTTGGGATTGGTGGGGGTTTGAGTTGGGATGTTGGGATTGGTGGGGGATTGAGTTGCAAAGTCGGTATTCGGGGGGGGGTTGAGTTGGGATATTTTTATTGGGGTGGTTTGAGTTTGGATGTTGTGATTGGGGGGGAGTTTGATTTGGGATGTTGGAATGCGAGGGGGTTTGAACTGGGGACGTTGGTATTGGGGGGAGAGTTGAGTTGGGATGTTGGTATTGGGGGGTTTGAGTTGGGATGTTGGGATTGAGGGGGATTTGAGTTGGGATATTGGGATGGGGTGGGTGTTGAGTTGAGATGTTGGGATTCGGGGGGGTTGGAGTTGGGATGTTGGGATGGGGCGTGTTTGAGTTGGGACGTTGGGATTAGTGTGGGTTTGATTTGGATGTTTGTATTGGGGGGGTTTGAGTTGGATGTTGGGATTGGGGGGGTTTGAGTTGGGATGTTGGTATTGGTGGGGGTTTGAGTTCGGATGTTGGGATTGGTGGGGGTTTGAGTTAGGATGCTGGGATTATGGGGTGTTGGAGTTGGGATGTTGGGATGGGGCGGGGTTTGAGTTGGGACGTTGGGATTGGTGGGGGTTTGAGTTGAGATGTTGGGATTCGGGGGGTTGGAGTTGGGATGGGGCGTGTTTGAGTTGGGACGTTGGGATTAGTGTGGGTTTGATTTGGGATGTTTGTATTGGGGGGGTTTGAGTTGGGGATGTTGGGATTGGGGGGGTTTGAGTTGGGATGTTGGTATTGGTGGGGGGGTTGAGTTGGGATGTTGTATTGGGGGGGTTGAGTTGGGATGTTGGTATTGGGGGGTTTTGAGTTGGGATGTTGGTATTGGGGGGGTTTGAGTTGGGATGTTGGTATTGGTATTGGGGGGTTTGAGTTGGGATGTTGGTATTGAGGGGGGTTTGAGTTGGGATGTTAGGATTAGGGGTGGGTTGAGTTGGGATGTTGGGATTGGGTGTTTGAGTTGGTATTGGGGGTGGTTTGACTTGGGATGGGGGGGGTTGAGTTGGGATGTTGGAATTAGGAGGGTTGGAGTTGGGATGGGGTGGGGTTTAAGTTGGGACGTTGGGATTAGTTGGGGTTTGGAGTTGGGATGTTGGTATTGGGGGTTTGAGTTGGTATTGGGGGTGGTTTGAGTTGGGATGTTGGGGGGGGGGGTTTGAGTTGGGACGTTGGGATTGGTGGGGGTTTGAGTTCGGATGTTGGGATTGGTGGGGGTTTGAGTTGCAAAGTTGGTATTCGAGGGGGGGTTGAGTTGGGATGTTTTTATTGGGGGGGTTTGAGTTGGGATGTTGTGATTGGGGGGGGAGTTTGATTTGGGATGTTGGAATGCGGGGGGGTTTGAACTGGGACGTTGGTATTGAGGGGGGTTTGAGTTGGGATGTTGGGATTAGGGGTGGGTTGAGTTGGGATGTTGGGATTGGGTGTTTGAGTTGGTATTGGGGGTGGTTTGAGTTGGGATGGGGGGTGTTTGAGTTGGGATGTTGGAATTAGGAGGGTTGGAGTTGGGATGTTGTATGGGGTGTGTTTTAAGTTGGGACATTGGGATTGGTTGGGGTTTGAGTTGGTATTGGGGGTGTTTGAGTTGGGACATTGGGATTGGTTGGGGTTTGAGTTGGTATTGGGGGTGTTTGAGTTGGGATATTGGGATTATGGGGTGTTGGAGTTGGGATGTTGGGATGGGGCGGGTTTGAGTTGGGACGTGTGGGATTGGTGGGGGTTGAGTTCGGATGTTGGATTGGTGGGGGTTTGAGTTGCAAAGTTGGTATTCGAGGGGGGTTGAGTTGGGATGTTTTTATTGGGGGGGTTTGAGTTGGGATGTTGTGATTGGGGGGGAGTTTGATTTGGGATGTTGGAATGCGGGGGGGGTTTGAACTGGGACGTTGGTATTGAGGGGGGTTTGAGTTGGGATGTTGGGATTAGGGGTGGGTTGAGTTGGGATGTTGGGATTGGGTGTTTGAGTTGGTATTGGGGTGGTTTGAGTTGGGATGGGGGGTGTTTGAGTTGGGATGTTGGAATTAGGAGGGTTGGAGTTGGGATGTTGGTATGGGGTGTGTTTAAGTTGGGACGTTGGGATTGGGGGGGTTTGAATTGGGATGTTGGAATGGGGGTTTTGGGATGGGGGGGTTTTGAGTTGGGATGTTGGGATTGGGGGGGTTTGAGTTGGTATTGGGGGTGTTTGAGTTGAGATATTGGGATTAGGGTGGGTTGGAGTTGGGACGTTGGGATGGGGCCGGTTTGAGGTTGGGATGTTGGTATTGGGGGGATTTGAGTTGGGATGTTGGTACTGGGGGGGTTTGAGTTAGGATGTTGGTATTAGGGGGGGCAGTTTGAGTTGGGATGTTGGGATTGGGGGGGGTTTGAGTTGGGATGTTGGTATGGGGCGGGTTTAAGTTGGGATGTTGGGATTGGGGGGGGTTTGAGTTGGGATGTTGGTATGGGGCGGGGTTTAAGTTGGGATGTTGGGATTGGTTGGGGTTTGAGTTGGTATTGGGGGTGTTTGAGTTGGGATATTGGGATTAGGGTGGGTTGGAGTTGGGACGTTGGATGGGGCGGGTTTGAGTTGGGACGCTGGGATTGGTGGGGGTTTGAGTTGGGATGTTGGTATTGGGGTGTTTGAGTTGGGATGTTGGTATTGGGGGTGTTTGAGTTGGGATGTTTTTATTGGGGGGTTTGAGTTGGGATGTTGGGATTGGGGGGGGTTTGAGTTGGGATGTTGGAATGGGGGGGAGGTTTGAACTGGGACGTTGGTATTGGGGGTGTAAGTTGGGATGTTGGTATTGGGGGGGGTTGAGTTGGGATGTTTTATGTGGGGGTTTGAGTTGGGATGGTTGGTATTGGCGGGGGCGGGTTGATTTGGGATGTTGTGATTGGGGGGATTTGAGTTGGGATGTTGGGATTGGGGGGTTTTGAGTTGGGACGTTGAATTTGCATGGGGTTTGAGTTGGGACGTTGGAATGGGGGGGTTTGGGATGGGGGGGATGTTGGTATTGGGGGGGATTTGAGTTGGGATGTTGGTATTGGGGGGGTTTGAGTTAGGATGTTGGTATTAGGGGGGGCAGTTGAGTTGTGGGGATGTTGGGATTGGGGGTGTTTGAGTTGGGATGTTTGTATTGTGTGGGGGTTTGAGTTGGGATGTTGGGATTGGGGGGTGTTTGAGTTGGGATATTGGGATGGGGGGTGTGTTGAGTTGAGATGTTGGGATTAGGTTGGGTTGGAGTTGGGATGTTGGGATGGGGCGTGTTTGAGTTGGGACGTTGGGATTGGTGGGGGGCTTGAGTTGGGACGTTTGTATTGGGGGGGTTTGAGTTGGGATGTTGGGATTGGGGGGGGGTTTGAGTTGGGATGTTTGCATTGGGGGGGTTTTGAGTTGGGATGTTGGTAATGGGGGGGGTTGAGTTGGGATGTTTTTTATTGGGGGGGTTTGAGTTGGGTGTTGGGATTGGGGGGGGTTTGAGTTGGGATGTTGGAATGCGGGGGGGTTTGAACTGGGCCGTTGGTATTGGGGGGGGGTTTGAACTGGGACGTTGGTATTTGGGGGGGGTTTGAGTTGGGATGTTGGGAATTGGGGGGGTGTTTGAGTTGGGATATTGGGATGGGGGGGGTGTTTGAGTTGAGATGTTGGGATTAGGTTGGGTTGGAGTTGGGATGTTGGGATGGGGCGTGTTTGAGTTGGGACGTTGGGATTGGTGGGGGCTTGAGTTGGGACGTTTGTATTGGGGGGGTTTGAGTTGGGATGTTGGGATTGGGGGGGGTTTGAGTTGGATGTTTGCATTGGGGGGGTTTTGAGTTGGGATGTTGGTAATGGGGGGGGTTGA
>JANJGN010003191.1:22500-49711 GCA_026770705.1 Isurus oxyrinchus
ATGGGGACAGTGTAGAGGGAGCTTTACTCTGTATCTAACCCCGTGCTGTACCTGTCCTGGGAGTGTTTGATGGGGATGGTGTAGAGGGAGCTTTACTCTGTATCTAACCCCGTGCTGTACCTGTCCTGGGTGTGTTTGATGGGGACAGTGTAGAGGGAGCTTTACTCTGTATCTAACCCCGTGCTGTACCTGTCCTGGGAATGTTTGATGGGGACGGTGTAGAGGAAGCTTTACTCTGTATCTAACCTCGTGCTGTACCTGTCCTGGGAGTGTTTGATGGAGACGGTGTAGAGGGAGCTTTACTCTGTATCTAACCCCGTGCTGTACCTGTCCTGGGAGTGTTTGATGGGGACGGTGTAGAGCGATCTTTACTCTGTATCTAACCCCGTGCTGTACCTGTCCTGGGAGTGTTTGATGGGGACAGTGTAGAGGGAGCTTTACTCTGTATCTAACCCCGTGCTGTACCTGTCCTGGGAGTGTTTGATGGGGACGCTGCAGAGGGAGGTTGACTCTGTATCTAACCCTGTGCTGTACCTGTCCTGGGAGTGTTTGATGGGGACAGTGTAGAGGGAGCTTTACTCTGTATCTAACCCCGTGCTGTACCTGTCCTGGGAGTGTTTGATGGGGACAGTGTAGAGGGAGCTTTACTCTGTATCTAACCCTGTGCTGTACCTGTCCTGGGAGTGTTTGATGGGGACAGTGTAGAGGGAGGTTTACTCTGTATCTAACCCCGTGCTGTACTTGTCCTGGGAGTGTTTGATGGGGACAGTGTAGAGGGAGCTTTACTCTGTATCTAACACCGTGCTGTAGCTGTCCTGGGAGTGTTTGATGGGGATGGTGTAGAGGGAGCTTTACTCTGTATCTAACCCCGTGCTGTACCTGTCCTGGGAGTGTTTGATGGGGACGGTGTAGAGGGAGCTTTACTCTGTATCTAACCCCGTGCTGTACCTGTCCTGGGTGTGTTTGATGGGGACAATGTAGAGGGAGCTTTACTCTGTATCTAACCCCGTGCTGTACCTGTCCTGGGAGTGTTTGATGGGGACGGTGTGGAGGGAGCTTTACTCTGTATCTAACCCTGTGCTGTACCTGTCCTGGGAGTGTTTGATGGGGACGGTGTAGAGGGAGCTTTATTCTGTATGTAACCCCGTGCTGTACCTGTCCTGGGAGTGTTTGATGGGGACAGTGTAGAGGGAGCTTTACTCTGTATCTAACCCCGTGCTGTACCTGTCCTGGGAGTGTTTGATGGGGACGGTGTAGAGGGAGATTTACTCTGTATCTAACCCCGTGCTGTACCTGTCCTGGGAGTGTTTGATGGGGACGGTGTAGAGGGAACTTTACTCTGTATCTAACCCTGTGCTGTACCTGTCCTGGGAGTGTTTGATGGGGACGGTGTAGAGGGAGGTTGACTCTGTATCTAACCCCGTGCTGTACCTGTCCTGGGAACATCAAAACGTGTATCTGTATGTCTGTAACTCTGCTAATGCTGAATTCTCTGACCTTGATAGCAAAGTGGTGGTGGGTTTCTGAGTGAGTGCTGAGTTAATTAAGGCTGTGCTCTGTAGGTGATGTTTAAATCATGGTCTCTGTTTCAGGCAGGCTGTCACATGTCACCAGCACTCAGCAGCTGTTGGTGGAGGAAACCATGCTGCTTTACTGAAACCCTCTACTCCCACCGCCCTTTCAGGCAGCGCCTTCCAGATCACAACAACTCGCTGTGTTTATAAACAATAATTCTCCTCATCTCCCCCCCCCCTCACCCCCCCACCCTCTGGTTCTGTTACCGATTCTCTTCAATCTGTGTCCCCCTCTGGTTACCGACCCTCCCACCACTGGAAACAGTCTCTCCCTCTCTACTCTACCCCAAACCCCCTCCCTTCGTGATTTTGAATGCCTTGATTCAATCTCCCTCCCTCCCTCCCTTAACCTTCTCTGCTCTAAGGAGAACAATCCCAGCTTCTCCAGTCCCTCCACGTGAACTGAAGTCCCCTCGTCCTACTCCCCGCAGGGGTCCCGTTCTGGTAAATCTCCCTCCGCACCCTCTCCGAGACCCTCGATGTCCTTCCCACTAGCTCAGGGTTGGGGACGTGGAGCCTCCAGCTGTAAGGGGGTGAGCCCAGCGTTCTAGAAAGGTCTACGTGATGCTGTTGCTGTGGAGCCCAGCGCCCGGTTAATAAATCTCAGTCTGTTTTTCCACCCAGCTCTCTCGAGTCTGCCCTGCCATGCCTCAATGACCCGTGCTGCTGTGCACCATGTTAAGCCGGTGCTATTTCATTTGTATAGCCTCCGCACTCTTTTTTTCTGCCCCCCCCCCCCCGCCCCACCTTCCCCCCAAGCCCAGGATGAATCATTGTGAAGGCACAGGGTGGATCAGCTCGGTTCACCATGTCCTGGCTGCTGCTTTACGTCATATAAATCTGTCTCTCTGAAAATTAACAACATTGAAATATCGTCCTCCTCCCCTTGTCACAATCCTCGCACCTTAGAGGAATTGGCCCAGGAAGAGGAGGCTGGCTTCTGGAACATTCTGGAAGTTGTGAGGCCTCTGGGAGACGCGCAGAAAATAAGACAATGACAACAACCCCACCACCAACAGCACCGCCAACAGCACCGCCAACACCACCGCCAGCACCACCGCCAGCACCACCGCCAGCACCACCGCCAGCACCACCGCCAGCACCACCAACACCACCACCAACACCACCACCAACACCACCACCAACACCACCACCAACACCACCACCAACAGCACCACCAACAGCACCACCAACAGCACCACCACCAACAGCACCAACACCAACAGCACCAACACCAACAGCACCAACAGCACCAACAGCACCACCACCAACAGCACCACCAACAGCACCACCAACAGCACCACCAACAGCACCACCAACAGCACCACCAACAGCACCACCAACAGCACCACCAACAGCACCACCAACAGCACCACCAACAGCACCACCAACAGCACCACCAACAGCACCACCAACAGCACCACCAACAGCACCACCAACAGCACCACCAACAGCACCACCATCACCACCAACAGCACCAACAGCACCACCAACAGCACCACCAACAGCACCACCAACAGCACCACCAACAGCACCACCAACAGCACCACCACCAACACCACCACCAACACCACCACCAACACCACCAACAGCACCACCAACAGCACCACCAACAGCACCACCAACAGCACCACCAACACCACCACCACCAACAGCACCAACACCAACACCACCAACAGCACCAACAGCACCAACACCAACACCACCAACAGCACCAACACCACCACCAACCTCACCAACAGCACCACCAACAGCACCAACAGCACCACCAACCTCACCAACCCCACCACCATCACCACCACCAACACCACCACCACCAACACCACCACCACCAACACCACCACCACCAACACCACCACCACCAACCTCACCATCATCACCAACACCACCACCACCAACCTCACCATCATCACCAACACCAACCCCAACCCCACCACCATCACCACCACCATCACCACCAACACCACCACCAACCCCAACACCACCACCAAAACCACCAACACCAACCCCATCACCAACACCAACACCACCACCAACACCAACCCCAACACCAACCCCACCACCACCAACCCCAACACCAACCCCACCACCACTACCAACCCCACCACCAACCCCAACACCACCAAACCCACCACCAACACCAACCCCACCACCACCACCAACCCCAACACCAACCCCACCACCACCAACCCCAACACCAACCCCACCACCACTACCAACCCCACCACCAACCCCAACACCACCAAACCCACCACCAACACCAACCCCACCACCACCACCAACCCCAACACCAACCCCACCACCACCAACCCCAACACCAACCCCACCACCACCAACCCCAACACCAACCCCACCACCACTACCAACCCCACCACCACTACCAACCCCACCACCACCACCAACCCCAACACCACCAACCCCAACACCACCAACCCCAACACCACCAACCCCAACACCACCAACCCCAACACCACCAACTCCACCAACACCAACTCCAACACCACCATCACCACCACCAACACCAACCCCACCACCATGCACAGACCAACTGGGAATCGGCAGGAGCATGTTCCCAGCCTCTCCGAGCAGCAGGATGTTAGACTGTGCCCTTCACCATCTCCTCCGCGGCACTGACCCTCCCACAGCGCGGCGCTCCCTCGGTGCTGACCCTCCAACAGTGCGGCGCTCCCTCAGCACTGACCCTCCCACAGTGCGGCACTCCCTCATCACTGACTCTCCGACAGCACGGCGCTCCCTCAGCACTGACCCTCTGACAGTGCGGCTCTCCCTCAGCACTGACCCTCCGACAGTGCGGCACTCCCTCAGTGCTGGCCCTCCGACAGTGCGGCTCTCCCTCAGCACTGACCCTCCGACAGTGCGGCACTCCCTCAGCACTGACCCTCCGACAGTGCCGCACTCCCTCAGCGCTGACCCACCCACAGTGTGGCGATCCCTCAGTGCTGACCCTCCGACAGTGCGGCGCTCTCTCAGTGCTGACCCTCCGACAGTGCGGCGCTCCCTCAGTGCTGACCCTCTGACAGTGTGGCGCTCCCTCAGTGCTGACCCTCTGACAGTGTGGCGCTCCCTCAGCACTGACCCTCCGAAAGTGACGCACTCCCTCAGCGCTGACCCTCCCACAGTGCGGCTCTCCCTCAGCACTGACCCTCCGACAGTGCGCCGCTCCCTCAGTACCTCACTGTCGGAGTTGCTGTCGTCTGGATAACCTGAGCCCCGAACCATGGCTTCACTCCTCACCCCCACCCCAAGCTGTCCTCTTGGGCGCATGTAAAGATCCCAGTGCCATTGTTTGGCAGAGTGTGTGGGGGTGGGGACGAAATGGATCACATTCTGGTTTGTGGGAGCTTGCTGTGTGCAAGTTGGACACCTCGTCTCCTGCATTACAACATGACTGCACATCATGGGATGGATGGCATTGGGAGATGCCCAGTTGGGTCCCACTTGGCAATCACAAGTATTGTAACCCAAAGAGTGACTGACGTGGATCCTACCCCCAATCTCAAAAATAAGGCCCCCATTGCACAGATAGAGGCCGCTCAGCCCATCGTTCCTGCGTTGGTGCCTTCAATCCTCTAACCCTCTCTCTCTCTGATCCATTCGTTCTCTCTCTCTCACTGTGGTTCTCACTCCCCATTCCTGCCCCTCTCCTCTTTATCCCATTGGCTCCAGCTGCTACCTCTTTCATTCCTTTCACCCTCTGTCCTTCTCCCTCTTTCTCCCTCCAACCTCTAACACAATCTCTCCGCCCAACTTCTCTGTCTCCCATCTCTACCACACTCTGTCCAACTTTCTCTCTCCAAATATTAATCCATTCTGTCCACCCCTCTCTCCAATGTCTAACACACTCTATCCATCTCCCTCCCCAATCTCTAATTCATTCTGTCCATCTCTCTCTCCAATCTTTATTACACTCTGTCCATCCCTCTCTCTCCAATCTCCATTACACTCTGTCCATCTCTCTCTCCCCAATCTCTAACCTATTCTGTCCACCTCTGTCTCTCTCCAAACTCTAATCCATTCTGTCCATCTCCAATCTCTACTACACTTTGTCCATTTCTCTCCCTCCAAACACTAATCCATTCTATCCTGTCTCTCTCTCCAATCTCTAACACACTCTGTCCATCTTTCTCTCCCTCTCCAATCTCTAACGCGCTGCCCATCTCTCTCTCTCTCCAATCTCTATTACACACTGTCCATCTCTCTCCCTCCAAACAGTAATCCATTCTATCCACCCGTCTCTCTCTCCAATCTCCAACACACTCTGTCCATCTCTATCTCCAATCTCCAACACTCACTCTTCATCTGTTTCCCCAAACTCCAACCCATTCTGTCTGTCTCTCTCTCTCCAATATCTAACACACACTGGCCATCTCTCTCTCTCTTTCTCTCTCTCTCCAATGTCTATCACAATCTCTCCATCTCTCTCTCTCTCCCCAACAGTCCATTCGGCCCATCATGTCTCTGCTGGCTCTTTGAAAGATCTATTCAATTAGTCCCCACTCTCCCCCTCTGCTCTTTCCCCTCCTCGTCTCCCAACAATTTCCCCCCTTCGAGTATTTATCCGATTCCCCACCCCCCCACCTTTGGAAAGTTCCTATTGAATCTGCTTCCACCGCCCTTTCAGGCAGTGCCTTCCAGATCACAACAACTCGCTGTGTTTATAAACAATAATTCTCCTCATCTCCCCCCCCCCCTCACCCCCCACCCTCTGGTTCTGTTACCGATTCTCTTCAATCTGTGTCCCCCTCTGGTTACCGACCCTCCCACCACTGGAAACAGTCTCCCTCTCTCTAATACATCACATTCCCAGACACTGTGCTCACCTCCCATCTCCTCTCTCAGGTCCTTTAACTCTCCAACTGCACTCTGACACTCTGGTAATCTCTCTGCCAGTTGTCTGGGCTCTGAGTGTCTCCCCTTACCCTTCAGTCTGTAACACACTCTGTCCATCTCTCTGTTCCTCAATCATGAACATGATCTGCTCTCTCTGATACACAGATTCTTCAATTACATTCAATCTCTCCCTCTCGATCTCTGTCTCGTGCTCTCTCTCTGTCTCTCTCTACCTCCTGCTCTGTCTCCCGCTGTCTCTCCCTCTGTCTGTCTCTCGCTCTCCTTCTCTCCGTCTCTCTCACTATCACTGTCTCTCTCTCTCTTGGTCTCTCTCTGACTGTCTCTCTCTCTCCCTCTTTCTGTCCACCTCTCTCTCTCCCTCTAACTCTCATTCCACCTCTATTTCGATATATGTCCCTCTCTATCTCCCTCTCCCTTCATCTTTCTCTCTATAGATATGTCTCCCTCTCTCTTCTCTCTCTATAGATGTATCTGTCTCTCCCTCTCTCTCACCCCCTTCTTTCGCTCCATCTATGTACCGGTGTCACACTGTCTCCCCTTTCTTTCTCCCTCCTTCCCTCTCTATATAGATGTATGTCTCTCACTTCCTCTCTCGCTCTCCCTCCCTCACTCCTTTCTTTCTCTCCCTCCCTCTATAGATGTATCTGTCTTTCTCTCTCCCTCTCTCTATAGGTGTATATCTCTCTCCCTCTCTCTATAGATGTATATCTCTCTCCCTCTCTCTATAGATGTATATCTCTCTCCCTCTCTCTATAGGTGTATATCTCTCTCCCTCTCTCTATAGATGTATCTCTCTCCTCTCTCTATAGATGTATATCTCTCTCCCTCTCTCTATAGATGTATATCTCTCTCCCTCTCTCTATAGATGTATATCTCTCTCCCTCTCTCTATAGATGTATATCTCTCTCCCTCTCTCTATAGATGTATATCTCTCTCCCTCTCTCTATAGATGTATATCTCTCTCCCTCTCTCTATAGATGTATATCTCTCTCCCTCTCTCTATAGATGTATATCTCTCTCCCTCTCTCTATAGATGTATATCTCTCTCCCTCTCTCTATAGATGTATATCTCTCTCCCTCTCTCTATAGATGTATATCTCTCTCCCTCTCTCTATAGATGTATATCTCTCTCCCTCTCTCTATAGATGTATATCTCTCTCCCTCTCTCTATAGATGTATATCTCTCTCCCTCTCTCTATAGATGTATCTCTCTCCCCTCTCTCTATAGATGTATATCTCTCTCCCTCTCTATAGATGTATCTCTCTCCCTCTCTCTATAGATGTATATCCTCTCTCCCTCTCTATAGATGTATATCTCTCTCCCTCCTTTCTCCCTCTCTCTATAGATGTATGTCTCCCTCCCTCTCTCTATAGGTGTATATCTCTCTCCCTCTCTCTATAGATGTATATCTCTCTCCCTCTCTCTATAGATGTATATCTCTCTCCCTCTCTCTATAGGTGTATATCTCTCCCTCTCTCTATAGATGTATATCTCTCTCCCTCTCTATAGATGTATCTCTCTCCCTCTCTCTATAGATGTATCTCTCTCCCTCTCTCTATAGATGTATATCTCTCTCCCTCTCTATAGATGTATATCTCTCTCCCTCCTTTCTCCCTCTCTCTATAGATGTATGTCTCCCTCCCTCTCTCTATAGGTGTATATCTCTCTCCCTCTCTCTATAGATGTATATCTCTCTCCCTCTCTCTATAGATGTATATCTCTCTCCCTCTCTCTATAGGTGTATATCTCTCTCCCTCTCTCTATAGATATCTCTCTCCCTCCTTTCTCCCTCCCTCTATAGATATCTCTCTCCCTCCTTTCTCCCTCTCTCTATAGATATCTCTCTCCCTCCTTTCGCCCTCTCTCTATAGATGTATACCTCTCTCCCTCCTTTCTCCCTCTCTCTATAGATGTATATCTCTCTCCCTCTCTCTATAGATGTATATCTCTCTCCCTCTCTCTATAGATGTATATCTCTCTCTCTATAGATGTATATCTCTCTCCCTCTCTCTATAGATGTATATCTCTCCCCCTCTCTCTACAGATGTATATCTCTCTCCCTCTCTCTATAGATGTATATCTCTCTCCCTCTCTCTATAGGTGTATATCTCTCTCCCTCTCTCTATAGATGTATATCTCTCTCCCTCTCTCTATAGATGTATATCTCTCTCTCTCTCTATAGATGTATATCTCTCTCCCTCTCTCTATAGGTGTATATCTCTCTCTCTCTCTCTATAGATGTATCTCTCTCTCTCTCTCTCTCTATAGATGTATATCTCTCTCCCTCTCTCTATAGATGTATATCTCTCTCCCTCTCTCTATAGATGTATATCTCTCTCCCTCTCTCTATAGATGTATATCTCTCTCCCTCTCTCTATAGATGTATATCTCTCTCCCTCTCTCTATAGATGTATATCTCTCTCCCTCTCTCTATAGATGTATCTCTCTCCCTGCTCTCTATAGATGTATATCTCTCTCCCTCTCTCTATAGATGTATATCTCTCTCCCTCTCTCTATAGATGTATATCTCTCTCCCTCTCTCTATAGATGTATATCTCTCCCCCCTCTCTCTATAGATGTATATCTCTCTCCCTCTCTCTATAGGTGTATATCTCTCTCCCTCTCTCTATAGATGTATATCTCTCTCCCTCTCTCTATAGATGTATATCTCTCTCTCTCTCTATAGATGTATATCTCTCTCCCTCTCTCTATAGGTGTATATCTCTCTCTCTCTCTCTATAGATGTATCTCTCTCTCTCTCTATAGATGTATATCTCTCTCCCTCCTTTCTCCCTCTCTCTATAGATGTATGTCTCCCTCCCTCTCTCTATAGGTGTATATCTCTCTCCCTCTCTCTATAGATGTATATCTCTCTCCCCTCTCTCTATAGATGTATATCTCTCTCCCTCTCTCTATAGATGTATCTCTCTCCCTCTCTCTATAGATGTATCTCTCTCCCTCTCTCTATAGATGTATATCTCTCTCCCTCTCTCTATAGATGTATCTCTCTCCCTCTCTCTATAGATGTATATCTCTCTCCCTCTCTCTATAGATGTATATATCTCTCTCTCTCTATAGATGTATCTCTCTCTCTCTCTTCTATAGATGTATCTCTCTCCCTCTCTCTATAGATGTATATCTCTCTCCCTCTCTATATAGATGTATATCTCTCCCTCTCTCTATAGATGTATATCTCTCTCCCTCTCTCTATAGATGTATCTCTCTCCCTCTCTCTATAGATGTATATCTCTCTCCCTCTCTCTATAGATGTATATCTCTCTCCCTCCTTTCTCCCTCTCTCTATAGATGTATGTCTCCCTCCCTCTCTCTATAGGTGTATATCTCTCTCCCTCTCTCTATAGATGTATATCTCTCTCCCTCTCTCTATAGATGTATATCTCTCTCCCTCTCTCTATAGATGTATCTCTCTCCCTCTCCTCTATAGATGTATCTCTCTCCCTCTCTCTATAGATGTATATCTCTCTCCCTCTCTCTATAGATGTATATCTCTCTCCCTCCTTTCTCCCTCTCTCTATAGATGTATGTCTCCCTCCCTCTCTCTATAGGTGTATATCTCTCTCCCTCTCTCTATAGATGTATATCTCTCTCCCTCTCTATATAGATGTATATCTCTCCCTCTCTCTATATAGATGTATATCTCTCCCTCTCTCTATAGATGTATATATCTCTCCCTCTCTCTATAGATGTATCTCTCTCTCTCTCTCTCTATAGATGTATATCTCTCTCCCTCTCTCTATAGATGTATATCTCTCTCTCTCTCTCTATAGATATCTCTCTCCCTCCTTTCTCTCTCTCTCTCTCTCTCGCAGATCCAGCGCGGAAATCTGCGGTTCCCGCAAACTTTGCTGGGAGCCTGATTACTGACCTGCTCCAGGAGGCAGTTGAGGAGGAGGAGGGAGAGGGAGGCTGCAGCCCTCATTGTCGATGTGGAGGGTTGCAGTGGATCCAGAGACCCCTTGCCTCTTGTCCCTGGGAGTGAGGAACCGGGAGAAGCAGCCGCTCCTCAAGACGCTGTTGCCGGAGTGAAGTGAGCGGCAGTGCCGACAATGCGCAAACTCCAACACACTGTCCAATCCAGCCAGCCCCCTGGTCCTGAGGTCAAAGGAGGGAGACATCAACCCCCTCACTCACTGCAGAGCCCCTGAACTGCACCCCTCAGCCCTCAAATACCCCCTGAACCACACCCTCACTCCTCAAATACCCCCTGAACTACACCCTCACTCCTCAAATACCCCCTGAACTGCACCCCTCACACCCCTCAAATACCCCCTGATCTACACCCTCACCCCCTCAAATACCCCCCTGATCTACACCCTCACCCCTCAAATACCCCCTGAACTACACCCTCATACCCCTCAAATACCCCCTGAACTACACCCTCATCCCCTCAAATGCCCCCTGATCTACACCCTCACCCCCTCAAATACCCCCTGAACTACACCCTCACCCCTCAAATACCCCCTGATCTACACCCTCACACCCCTCAAATACCCCCTGAACCACACCCTCAACCCCTCCAAATACCCCCTGAACCACACCCCTCACCCCCTCAAATACCCCTTGAACTACACCCTCACCCCTCAAATACCCCCTGAGTCTACACCCTCACCCCCTCAAATACCCCCTGAACCACACCCCTCAACCCCCTCAAATACCCCCTGAACTACACCCTCACCCCCTCAAATTCCCCCTGAACTGCACACCTCACCCCTCAAAAAACCCTGAACCACACCCTCACCCCTCAAATACCCCCTGAACCACACCCCTCACCCCTCAAATACCCCCTGAATCATACCCTCACTCCTCAAATACCCCCTGAACCACACCCTCACCCCCTCAAATACCCCCTGAACTACACCCTCACTCCTCAAATACCCCCTGATCTACACCCTCACACCCTCAAATACCCCCTGATCTACTCCCTCACCCCCTCAATACCCCCTGAACAACACCCCTCACCCCTCATATACCCCCTGAACAACACCCTCACCCCCTCAAATACCCACTGAATCATACCCCTCACCCCCTCAAATACCCCCTGAACCACACCATCACCCCTCAAAAACCCCCTGAACCACACCGTCACCCCTCAAATACCCACTGAACCACATCCTCACTCCTCAAATACCCACTGAATCATTCCCTCACCCCTCAAATACCCCTGAACTACACCCCTCACCCCTCAAATACCCCCTGAACTACACCCTCCACTCCTCAAATACCCCCTGATCTACACCCACACCCCTCAAATACCCCCTGAACTACACCCCTCACTCCTCAAATACCCCCTGATCTACTACACCCTCACCCCTCAAATACCCCCGAACCACACCCTCACCCCTCAAATACCCGCTGAACCACACCCTCACCCCTCAAATACCTCCTGAACTACACCCCTCACCCCTCAAATACCCCCTGAACTACAATCCTCAACCCTCAAATACACCCTGAACTACACCCCTCACCCCTCAAATACCCACTGAATCATACCCCTCACCCCTCAAATACCCCCTGAAACACACCCTCACCCCTCAAATACCCCTGAACTACACCCCACACCTCTCAAATACCCCCTGAAACCGCACCCTCACGCCTCAAATACCCCCTGAATTACACCCTCACTCTTCAAATACCCCCTGAACTACACCCTCACTCACTACATACCCCCTGAACCACACCCTCACCCCTCAAATACCCCCTGAACCACACCCTCACCCCTCAAATACCAACTGAACCTCACCTTCACCCGTCAAATACCCCTGAACCGCACCCTCACCCCTCAAATACCCCCCTGAACCGCACCCGCACCCCTCAAATACCCCCTGAAACACATCCCTCACCGCTCAAATACCCCCTGAACCACACCCTCACCCCTCAAATACCCCCTGAACCACACCCTCACCCCTCAAATACCCCCCTGAACCACACCCTCACCCCCTCAAATACCCCCTGATCTACACCCTCACCCCCTCAAATACCCCCTGAACCACACCCCTCACCCCTCAAATACCCCCTGAACTACACCCTCACCCCTCAAATTCCCCCTGAACTGCACACCTCACCCCTCAAAAAAACCCCTGAACCACACCCTCACCCCTCAAATACCCCCTGAACCACACCCTCACCCCTCAAATACCCCCCTGAATCATACCCTCACTCCTCAGATACCCCCTGAACCACACCCTCACCCCTCAAATACCCCCTGAACTACACCCTCACTCCTCAAATACCCCCTGATCTACACCCCTCACCCCTCAAATACCCCCTGATCTACTCCCTCACCCCTCAAATACCCCCTGAACAACACCCCTCACCCCTCAAATACCCCCTGAACAACACCCTCACTCACCCTGCAAATACCCACTGAATCATACCCCTCACCCCTCAAATACCCCCTGAACCACACCATCACCCCTCAAAAACCCCCTGAACCACACCGTCACCCCTCAAAAACCCCCTGAACCACACCGTCACCCCTCAAATACCCACTGAACCACATCCTCACTCCTCAAATACCCACTGAATCATACCCTCACCCCTCAAATACCCCCTGAACTACACCCCTCACCCCTCAAATACCCCCTGAACTACACCCTCACCTCCTCAAATACCCCCTGATCTACACCCACACACCCCTCAAATACCCCCTGAACTACACCCCTCACTCCTCAAATACCCCCTGATCTACACCCTCACCCCTCAAATACCCCCCGAACCACCACCCTCACCCCTCAAATACCCGCTGAACCACACCCTCACCCCTCAAATACCTCCTGAACTACACCCCTCACCCCTCAAATACCCCCTGAACTACAATCCTCAACCCTCAAATACACCCTGAACTACACCCCTCACCCCTCAAATACCCACTGAATCATACCCCTCACCCCTCAAATACCCCCTGAAACACACCCTCACCCCTCAAATACCCCTGAACTACACCCCACACCTCTCAAATACCCCTGAACCGCACCCTCACGCCTCAAATACCCCCTGAATTACACCCTCACTCTTCAAATACCCCCTGAACTACACCCTCACTCACTACATACCCCCTGAACCACACCCTCACCCCTCAAATACCCCCTGAACCACACCCTCACCCCTCAAATACCAACTGAACCTCACCTTCACCCGTCAAATACCCCTGAACCGCACCCTCACCCCTCAAATACCCCCTGAACCGCACCCGCACCCCTCAAATACCCCCTGAAACACATCCTCAACGCTCAAATACCCCTTGAACCGCACCCTCACCCCCTCAAATACCCCCTGAATTACACCCTCACTCTTCAAATACCCCCTGAACTACACCCTCACTCACTACATACCCCCTGAACCACACCCTCACCTCTCAAATACCCCCTGAACCACACCCTCACCCCTCAAATACCAACTGAACCTCACCTTCACCCGTCAAATACCCCTGAACCGCACCCTGACCCCTCAAATACCCCCCTGAACCGCACCCGCACCCCTCAAATACCCCCTGAACCACACTCTCACCCCTCAAATACCCCCTGAACTACACCCTCACCCTCAAATAGCCCCTGACCTACACCCCTCACCCCTCAAATACCCCCCGAACCACACCCTCACCCCTCAAATACCCCCTGAACCACACCCTCATGCCTCAAATACCCCCTGAACTACACCCCTCACCCCTCAAATACCCCCTGAACGACACCCTCACCACTCAAATACCCCCTGAACCACACCCTCACCCCTCAAATATCCCCTGAATCACACCCTCACCCCCTCAAATACCCACTGAATCATACCCCTCACCCCTCACATACCCCCGAACCACACCTTCACCCCTCAAATACCCCCTGAACCACACCCTCACTCCTCAAATACCCCATAAACTACACCCTCACCCCCTCAAATACCCCCTGAACCACACCCTCACCCCTCAAATACCCCCTGAACCACACCCCTCACCCCTCAAATACCCCCTGAACCACACCCCTCACCCCTCAAATACCCCCTGAACCACACCCTCACCCCTCAAATACCCCCTGAACCACACCCTCACCCCTCAAATACCCCCTGAACTACACCCCTCACCCCTCAAATACCCCCTGAACTACACCTTCACCCCTCAAATACCCCCTGAACTACAACCTCACCCCTCAAATACTCCCTGAACTACACCCTCACCCCTCAAATACCCCCGAATTACACCCTCACTCTTCAAATACCCCCTGAACTACACCCTCACTCTTCAAATACCCCCTGAACTGCACCCTCACCCCTCAAATACCCCCTGAACCACAACATCACCCCTCAAATACCCGCTGAACTATATCCTCACCCGTCAAATACCCCTTGAACCACACCCTCACCCCTCAAATACTCCCTGAACCATGCCCTCACTCACTATATACCCCCTGAACTACACCCTAACTCACTACATACCCCTGAACCACACCCTCACCCCTCAAATACACCCTGAACTGCACCCTCACCCCCTCAAATATGCCCTGAACCACACCCTCACCCCTCAAATACCCTCTGAACTGCACCCTCACCCCTCAAATACCCCCTGAACGACCACCTCTCTCCTCAAAAACCCCCTGAACTGCAACCTCACCCCTCAAATACCCCCTGAAACGACACCCCTCACTCCTCAAATACTCCCTGAACTGCACCCTCACACCTCAAATACCCCCTGAACCACACCCTCACTCCTCAAATTCCCCCTGAACTACAATCCTCAACCCTCAAATACACCCTGAACTACACCCCTCACCCCTCAAATACCCGCTGAAACCACACCCTCACCCCTCAAATACCTCCTGAACTACAACCCCTCACCCCTCAAATACCCCCTGAACTACAATCCTCAACCCTCAAATACACCCTGAACTACACCCCTCACCCCTCAAATACCCACTGAATCATACCCCTCACCCCTCAAATACCCCCTGAAACACACCCTCACCCCTCAAATACCCCTGAACTACACCCCACACCTCTCAAATACCCCCTGAACCGCACCCTCACGCCTCAAATACCCCCCTGAATTACACCCTCACTCTTCAAATACCCCCTGAACTACACCCTCACTCACTACATACCCCCTGAACCACACCCTCACCCCTCAAATACCCCCTGAACCACACCCTCACCCCTCAAATACCAACTGAACCTCACCTTCACCCGTCAAATACCCCTGAACCGCACCCTCACCCCTCAAATACCCCCTGAACCGCACCCCGCACCCCCTCAAATACCCCCTGAAACACATCCCTCAACGCTCAAATACCCCCTGAACCACACCCTCACCCCTCAAATACCCCCTGAACCACACCCTCACCCCTCAAATACCCCCTGAACCACACCCTCACCCCCTCAAATACCCCCTGAACCACACCCTCACCCCTCAAATACCCCCTGAACTACACCCTCACCCCTCAAATACCCCTTGAACCGCACCCTCACCCCTCAAATACCCCCTGAATTACACCCTCACTCTTCAAATACCCCCTGAACTACACCCTCACTCACTACATACCCCCTGAACCACACCCTCACCTCTCAAATACCCCCTGAACCACACCCTCACCCCTCAAATACCAACTGAACCTCACCTTCACCCGTCAAATACCCCTGAACCGCACCCTGACCCCTCAAATACCCCCCTGAACCGCACCCGCACCCCTCAAATACCCCCTGAACCACACTCTCACCCCTCAAATACCCCCTGAACTACACCCTCACCCCTCAAATAGCCCCTGACCTACACCCCTCACCCCTCAAATACCCCCCGAACCACACCCCTCACCCCCTCAAATACCCCCTGAACCACACCCTCATGCCTCAAATACCCCCTGAACTACACCCCTCACCCCTCAAATACCCCCTGAACTACACCCTCACCACTCAAATACCCCCTGAACCACACCCTCACCCCTCAAATATCCCCTGAATCACACCCTCACCCCTCAAATACCCACTGAATCATACCCCTCACCCCTCACATACCCCCGAACCACACCTTCACCCCTCAAATACCCCCTGAACCACACCCTCACTCCTCAAATACCCCATAAACTACACCCTCACCCCTCAAATACCCCCTGAACCACACCCTCACCCCTCAAATACCCCCTGAACCACACCCCTCACCCCTCAAATACCCCCTGAACCACACCCCTCACCCCTCAAATACCCCCTGAACCACACCCTCACCCCTCAAATACCCCCTGAACCACACCCTCACCCCTCAAATACCCCCTGAACTACACCCCTCACCCCTCAAATACCCCCTGAACTACACCTTCACCCCTCAAATACCCCCTGAACTACAACCTCACCCCTCAAATACCTCCCTGAACTACACCCTCACCCCTCAAATACCCCCGAATTACACCCTCACTCTTCAAATACCCCCTGAACTACACCCTCACTCTTCAAATACCCCCTGAACTGCACCCTCACCCCTCAAATACCCCCTGAACCACAACATCACCCCTCAAATACCCGCTGAACTATATCCTCACCCGTCAAATACCCCTTGAACCACACCCTCACCCCCTCAAATACTCCCTGAACCATGCCCCTCACTCACTATATACCCCCTGAACTACACCCTAACTCACTACATACCCCTGAACCACACCCTCACCCCTCAAATACACCCTGAACTGCACCCTCACCCCTCAAATATGCCCTGAACCACACCCTCACCCCTCAAATACCCTCTGAACTGCACCCTCACCCCTCAAATACCCCCTGAACGACCACCTCTCTCCTCAAAAACCCCCTGAACTGCAACCTCACCCCTCAAATACCCCCTGAACGACACCCTCACTCCTCAAATACTCCCTGAACTGCACCCTCACACCTCAAATACCCCCTGAACCACACCCTCACTCCTCAAATTCCCCCTGAACTACACCCTCACACTACATAGCCCCTGAACCACACCCTCACCCCTCAAATACACCCTGAAATACATCCTCACTCACTACATACCCCTTGATCTGCCCCCTCACTCACTACATACACCATGAAACTACAACCTCACTCACTGCAGAGCCCCTGAACTACACCCTCATTCACTACATACCCCCTGAACTACACCCTCACCCCTCAAATACACCCTCAACTACACCCTCACTCACAACATACCCCCTGAACTACACCCTCACCCCTCAAATAACCCCTGAACCACACCCTCACCCCCTCAAATACCCCCTGAACCTCACCTTCACCCATGAAATACCCCTTGAACCACACCCTCACCCCTCAAATACCCCTGAACCACACCCTCACCCCTCAAATACCCCTGAACCACACCCTCACCCCTCAAATACCCCTGAACCACACCCTCACCCCTCAAATACCCCCTGAACCACACCCTCACCCCTCAAATACCCCCTGAACCACACCCTCACCCCTCAAATATCCCCTGAACCACACCCTCACCCCTCAAATACCCCCTGAACCATACCCTCACTCCTCAAATACCCCCCTGAACTACACCCTCACCCCTCAAATACCCCATGAACCACACCCTCACTCCTCAAATATCCCCTGAACCACACCCTCACTCCTCAAATACCCCCTGAACCACACCCTCACCCCTCAAATACCCCCTGAAATACATCCTCACTCACTACATACCCCTTGATCTGCCCCCTCACTCACTACATACCCCCGAACCACACCCTCACCCCTCAAATACCCCCTGAACCACACCCTCACCCCTCAAATATCCCCTGAACCACACCCTCACCCCTCAAATACCCCCTGAACCATACCCTCACTCCTCAAATACCCCCTGAACTACACCCTCACACCCTCAAATACCCCATGAACCACACCCTCACTCCTCAAATATCCCCTGAACCACACCCTCACTCCTCAAATACCCCCTGAACCACACCCTCACCCCTCAAATACCCCTGAAATACATCCTCACTCACTACATACCCCTTGATCTGCCCCCTCACTCACTACATACCCCCGAACCACACCCTCACCCCTCAAATATCCCCTGAACCACACCCTCACTCTTCAAATACCCCCTGAACTGCACCCTCGCTCCTCAAATACCCTCTGAACTACACCCTCACTCCTCAAATACCCCCTGATCTACCCCCTCACTCACTACATACCCCCCTGAACTACAACCACACTCACTACTTACCTCTTGAGCTACACTCACTCACTACATACACACTGAACTACACCCTCACCCCTCAAATAGCCCCAAACCACACCTCACCCCTCAAATACCCCCTGAACTACACCCTCACCCCTCAAATACCCCCTGAACTGCACCCTCACCCCTCAAATACCCCCTGAACTACACCCTCACGCCTCAAATACCCCCTGAACTACATCCTCACCCCTCAAATTCCCTCTGAACTACACCCTCACTCACTACATACCCCTTGAACTACACCCTTACTCACTACATACCCCCTAAATTACACCCTCACTCACTACATACGCCCCAAACTGCACCCTCACTCACTACATACCCCCTGAACTGCACCCTCACTCACTACATATGCCCCGAACTGCACCCTCACTCACTACATACCCCCGGAACTGCACCTCACTCACTACATATCCCATGAACTGCATCCTCACTTACTACATACCCCTAAATTACACCCTCACTCACTACATATGCCCCGAACTGCACCCTCACTCACTACATACCCCCTGAACTGCCACCCTCACTACATACCCCCGAACTACACCCTCACTCACTACATACCCCCTAAACTGCACCCTCACTCACTACATATGCCCCGAACTGCACCCTCACTCACTACATACCCCTTGAACTGCACCCTCACTCACTACATACCCCATGAACTGCACCCTCACTCACTACATATCCCCTGAACTACATCCTCACTCACTACATACCCCCGAACTACACCCTCACACTACATATGCCCTGAACTACACCCTCATTTTCTACATACACCCTGAACTACACCCTCACCCCTCAAATATCCCCTGAACTACACCCTCACTCACTACATACCCCCTGAACTGCACCCTCACTCCTCAAATACCCCCTGAACTACACCCTCACCCCTCAAATACCCCATGAACCACACCCTCACTCCTCAAATATCCCCTGAACCACACCCTCACTCCTCAAATACCCCCTGAACCACACCCTCACCCCTCAAATACCCCCTGAAATACATCCTCACTCACTACATACCCCTTGATCTGCCCCCTCACTCACTTACATACCCCCAAACCACAACCCTCACCCCCTCAAATATCCCCTGAACCACACCCTCACTCTTCAAATACCCCCTGAACTACACCCTCGCTCCTCAAATACCCTCTGAACTACACCCTCACTCCTCAAATACCCCCCTGATCTACCCCCTCACTCACTACATACCCCCTGAACTACAACCACACTCACTACTTACCTCTTGAGCTACACTCACTCACTACATACACACTGAACTACACCCTCACCCCTCAAATAGCCCCAAACCACACCTCACCCCTCAAATACCCCCTGAACTACACCCTCACCCCTCAAATACCCCCTGAACTGCACCCTCACCCCTCAAATACCCCCTGAACTACACCCTCACGCCTCAAATACCCCCCTGAACTACATCCTCACCCCTCAAATTCCCTCTGAACTACACCCTCACTCACTACATACCCCTTGAACTACACCCTTACTCACTACATACCCCCTAAATTACACCCTCACTCACTACATACGCCCCGAACTGCACCCTCACACTACATACCCCCTGAACTGCACCCTCACTCACTACATATGCCCCGAACTGCACCCTCACTCACTACATACCCCCGGAACTGCACCCTCACTCACTACATATCCCATGAACTGCATCCTCACTTACTACATACCCCCTAAATTACACCCTCACTCACTACGTATGCCCCGAACTGCACCCTCACTCACTACATACCCCCCTGAACTGCACCCTCACTACATACCCCCCGAACTACACCCTCACTCACTACATACCCCCCTAAACTGCACCCTCACTCACTACATATGCCCCGAACTGCACCCTCACTCACTACATACCCCTTGAACTGCACCCTCACTCACTACATACCCCCCAAATTGCTCCCTCACTCACTACATACCCCATGAACTGCACCCTCACTCACTACATACCCCATGAACTGCACCCTCACTCACTACATATCCCCTGAACTACACCCTCATTCACTACATACCCCCTGAACTACACCCTCACCCCTCAAATACACCCTCAACTACACCCTCACTCACAACATACCCCCTGAACTACACCCTCACCCCTCAAATAACCCCTGAACCACACCCTCACCCCTCAAATACCCCCTGAACCTCACCTTCACCCATGAAATACCCCTTGAACCACACCCTCACCCCTCAAATACCCCTGAACCACACCCTCACCCCTCAAATACCCCTGAACCACACCCTCACCCCTCAAATACCCCTGAACCACACCCTCACCCCTCAAATACCCCCTGAACCACACCCTCACCCCCTCAAATACCCCCTGAACCACACCCTCACCCCTCAAATATCCCCTGAACCACACCCTCACCCCTCAAATACCCCCTGAACCATACCCTCACTCCTCAAATACCCCCTGAACTACACCCTCACCCCTCAAATACCCCATGAACCACACCCTCACTCCTCAAATATCCCCTGAACCACACCCTCACTCCTCAAATACCCCCTGAACCACACCCTCACCCCTCAAATACCCCCTGAAATACATCCTCACTCACTACATACCCCTTGATCTGCCCCCTCACTCACTACATACCCCCGAACCACACCCTCACCCCTCAAATACCCCCTGATCCACACCCTCACCCCTCAAATATCCCCTGAACCACACCCTCACCCCTCAAATACCCCCTGAACCATACCCTCACTCCTCAAATACCCCCTGAACTACACCCTCACCCCCTCAAATACCCCATGAACCACACCCTCACTCCTCAAATATCCCCTGAACCACACCCTCACTCCTCAAATACCCCCTGAACCACACCCTCACCCCTCAAATACCCCCTGAAATACATCCTCACTCACTACATACCCCTTGATCTGCCCCCTCACTCACTACATACCCCTGAACCACACCCTCACCCCTCAAATATCCCCTGAACCACACCCTCACTCTTCAAATACCCCCTGAACTGCACCCTCGCTCCTCAAATACCCTCTGAACTACATCCTCACTCCTCAAATACCCCCTGATCTACCCCTCACTCACTACATACCCCCTGAACTACAACCACACTCACTACTTACCTCTTGAGCTACACTCACTCACTACATACACACTGAACTACACCCCTCACCCCTCAAATAGCCCCAAACCACACCTCACCCCTCAAATACCCCCTGAACTACACCCTCACCCCTCAAATACCCCCTGAACTGCACCCTCACCCCCTCAAATACCCCCTGAACTACACCCTCACGCCTCAAATACCCCCTGAACTACATCCTCACCCCTCAAATTCCCTCTGAACTACACCCTCACTCACTACATACCCCTTGAACTACACCCTTACTCACTACATACCCCCTAAATTACACCCTCACTCACTACATACGCCCCAAACTGCACCCTCACTCACTACATACCCCCTGAACTGCACCCTCACTCACTACATATGCCCCGAACTGCACCCTCACTCACTACATACCCCCGGAACTGCACCTCACTCACTACATATCCCATGAACTGCATCCTCACTTACTACATACCCCCTAAATTACACCCTCACTCACTACATATGCCCCGAACTGCACCCTCACTCACTACATACCCCCTGAACTGCACCCTCACTACATACCCCCGAACTACACCCTCACTCACTACATACCCCCTAAACTGCACCCTCACTCACTACATATGCCCCAAACTGCACCCTCACTCACTACATACCCCTTGAACTGCACCCTCACTCACTACATACCCCATGAACTGCACCCTCACTCACTACATACCCCATGAACTGCACCCTCACTCACTACATATCCCCTGAACTACATCCTCACTCACTACATACCCCCGAACTACACCCTCACACTACATATGCCCTGAACTACACCCTCATTTTCTACATACACCCTGAACTACACCCTCACCCCTCAAATATCCCCTGAACTACACCCTCACTCACTACATACCCCCTGAACTGCACCCTCACTCCTCAAATACCCCCTGAACTACACCCTCACCCCTCAAATACCCCATGAACCACACCCTCACTCCTCAAATATCCCCTGAACCACACCCTCACTCCTCAAATACCCCCTGAACCACACCCTCACCCCTCAAATACCCCCTGAAATACATCCTCACTCACTACATACCCCTTGATCTGCCCCCTCACTCACTACATACCCCCAAACCACACCCTCACCCCTCAAATATCCCCTGAACCACACCCTCACTCTTCAAATACCCCCTGAACTACACCCTCGCTCCTCAAATACCCTCTGAACTACACCCTCACTCCTCAAATACCCCCTGATCTACCCCCTCACTCACTACATACCCCCTGAACTACAACCACACTCACTACTTACCTCTTGAGCTACACTCACTCACTACATACACACTGAACTACACCCTCACCCCTCAAATAGCCCCAAACCACACCTCACCCCTCAAATACCCCCTGAACTACACCCTCACCCCCTCAAATACCCCCTGAACTGCACCCTCACCCCTCAAATACCCCCTGAACTACACCCTCACGCCTCAAATACCCCCTGAACTACATCCTCACCCCTCAAATTCCCTCTGAACTACACCCTCACTCACTACATACCCCTTGAACTACACCCTTACTCACTACATACCCCCTAAATTACACCCTCACCTCACTACATACGCCCGAACTGCACCCTCACACTACATACCCCCTGAACTGCACCCTCACTCACTACATATGCCCCGAACTGCACCCTCACTCACTACATACCCCCGGAACTGCACCCTCACTCACTACATATCCCATGAACTGCATCCTCACTTACTACATACCCCCTAAATTACACCCTCACTCACTACGTATGCCCCGAACTGCACCCTCACTCACTACATACCCCCTGAACTGCACCCTCACTACATACCCCCGAACTACACCCTCACTCACTACATACCCCCTAAACTGCACCCTCACTCACTACATATGCCCCGAACTGCACCCTCACTCACTACATACCCCTTGAACTGCACCCTCACTCACTACATACCCCCCAAATTGCTCCCTCACTCACTACATACCCCATGAACTGCACCCTCACTCTCACTACATACCCCATGAACTGCACCCTCACTCACTACATATCCCCTGAACTACATCCTCACTCACTACATACCCCCGAACTACACCATCACACTACATATGCCCTGAACTACACCCTCATTTTCTACATACACCCTGAACTACACCCTCACCCCTCAAATACCCCCTGAACTACACCCTCACTCACTACATACCCCCTGAACTGCACCCTCACTCCTCAAATACCCCCTGAAATACACCCACACTCACTACATACCTCCTGAACTGCACCCTCACTCACTACATACCCCCCCGAACTGCACCCTCACTCACTACATACCCCCCAAACTGCACCCTCATTACATACCCCCTGAACTGCAGCCTCACTCACTACATACCCCCTGAACTACACCCTCACTCCTCAAATACCCCCTGAACTACAACCTCACTCACTACCTACCCCCTGAACTGCACCCTCACTCACTACATACCCCCTGAACTACACCCTCACCCCTCAAATACCCTCTGAATTGCACCCTCACTCACTACATACCCCCTGAACTACACCCTCATCCTTCAAATACCCCCTGAACTGCACCCTCACTCACTGCATAGCCCCTGAACTGCACCCTCACTCACTACATACCCCGAACTGCACCCTCACTCACTACATACCCCCCTGAACTGCACCCCTCATCCCTCAAACACTCCCGGATCTGCACCCTCACTCCTCAAATACCCCCCTGAACTGCACCCTCACCCCTCAAATAACCCCTGAACTGCACCCTCACCCTCAAATACCCCCCTGAACTACACCTTCACCCCTCAAACGCCCCCAGAACTATACACTCACAGCCTAAATACCCCCTGAACTACACCCTCACCCCTCAAATACCCCTGAACTACACGCTCACCCCTCAAATACCCCCTTAAACATCCCCTCAAATACCCCTCACTCCTCAAATAACCCCTCAAATACACCCTCACTCCTCAAATACCTCCTGAACTACACCCTTATTCAAATACTCCCTCAAATACCCCATCCTCCTCAAGTACCCCATGAAATACACCCTCACTCCTCAAATAACCCCTTAAACACCACCTCAAATACACCCTCACTCCTCAAATACCCCCTCAAATACATCCTCCAATCCAGCCAGCCCCCTGGTCCTGAGGTTCAAGGAGGGTGAGGCCCCCTCCCTCACTGCCTACCCCTGAAATACACACTCACTCTTGAAATACCCCCTGAAATACACCCACACTTCTCAAATACCCCCTCACTCCTTAAATACCCCAAAATATATCCTCATTCCTGAAATACCCCCTTAAATACCCCTCACTGCTTAAATACCCCCTCACTCCTGAAATACCCCCTCAAGTACCCCTCACTCCTCAAAGATCCCTCAACTACCCCATCCAATCCAGCCAGCATCCTGGTCCTGAGATCAAAGGAGGGAGAGATCCCCTCCCTCGATTGATACCCCTGAAATACACCCTCCCTTCCCACATACCCGTCAAATGCCCCCCAATCTTTAAATACCCCCTCAAATGCCCCCACGCTCCTTAAATACCCCCTCCCATCCAGCCAGCCCCGGTCCTGAGGTCAAAAGGAGGGACAGATACCCTCCCTCATTACATATCCCTTAAATGCCCCCTCACTCCTCCAACACCCCCTCCAATAGCACCCCACTCCTTAAAAACCCTTCACTCATTAAATACTCCTTAGACACCCCCTCGATCCTTAAATATCATCTCAAATACACTCACTCCTCAAATGCCTCACTCAAATACCCCTCACTCCTTAAATACTCCCTCCAATCCAGCCATCTCCCGATCTTGAGGTAAAAGGAGGGAGAGACCCCTCCTGTAACACATACCCCTTAAATACCCCTGACTCAAATACCTCCTCACTCCTTAAAAAAACCCTCACATACCCCCCTTGCTCCTTAAAAACCCCTTCCTTCCAAAATAGCCCCTCAATTACCCCTCCCTCCAAAGATAGCCCCTCAATAACCCCTCACTCCCAAAATAGCCCCTCAATAACCTCTCCCTTCCAAAATAGCCCCTCAATAATCCCTCCCTCCCAAAATAACCCCTCAATAACCCCCCTCCCAAAATAGCCCCTCAATAATCCCTCCCTCCCAAAATAACCCCTCAATAACCCCCCCCTCCCAAAATAGCCCCTCAATAACGCCTCCCTCCCGAAATAGCCCCCAATAACCCGCTCCCTCCTGAAATAGCCCCTCAAAAACCCCTCCCTCCTTAATTAGCCCCTCAATAACTCCTCCCTCCCTAAATAGCCCCTCAATAAGCCCTCCCTTCCAAAATAACCTCTCAATTACCCCCTCCTTCCCAAAATAGTCCCTCAATAACCTCTCCCTCCCTAAATAGCCCCTCAATAAACCCTCCCTCCCAAAAAGGCCCCTCAATAGCCCCTCCCTCTCTAAACAGCCCCTCAATAAACCCTCCCTTCCAAAATAGCCCCTCAATAACCCCTCCCTCCCAAAATAGCCCCTCAATAACCCCTCCCTCCCAAAATAGCCCCTCAATAACCCCTCCCTCCCAAAATAGACCCTCAATAACACCTCCCTCCCAAAATAGCCCCTCAATAACCCCTCCCTCCCAAAATAGACCCTCAATAACACCTCCCTCCCAAAATAGCCCCCTCAATAACCCCTCCCTCCCAAAATAGACCCTCAATAAACCTTCCCTCCCAAAATAGCCCCTCAATAACCCCTCCCTCCGAAAATAGCCCCTCAATATGCCCTCCCTTCCAAAATAGCCCCTCAATAACCCCTCCCTCCCTAAATAGACCCTCAATAACCCCTCCCTCCCTAAATAGACCCTCAATAAGCCCTCACTCCCTAAATAGCCCCTCAATTAACCCTCCCCTTAAATAGTCCAATAGCCCCTCCCTCCCAAAATAGCCCCTCAATAACCCTCCCTCCCAAAATAGCCCCTCAATAACCCCTCCCTCCCAAAATAGCCCCTCAATAATACCTCCCTCCCAAAATAGCCCCTCAATAACCCCTCCCTCCCAAAATAGCCCCTCAATAACCCCTCACTCCCAAAATAGCCCCTCAATAACCTCTCCCTCCCCAAAATAGCCCCTCAATAATACCTCCCCTCCCAAAATAGCCCCTCAATAACACCTCCCTCCCAAAATAGCCCCTCAATTATCGCTCCCCCCCAAATAACCCAATTGCCCCTCTCTCTCTAAATACCCCCCCCCCTCCCCCCTCGGACACCTCAGTCCACTGTGGTTTCTCCGAGTACTAGTCAGGAAATTGATTTGGGACTGAAGGCGAGGTAGGTAGGTGGTGACCCTCCTCCTGCGGCAAGGACCCTCACTGACCCTTCAAGGTGCCTCCGAGTGTTCTCGACAGCACTTGACAAACTCACTGTGGAGAAGGAGACGTGAAAGCAGCAAATTCACATTCCCTCCGAC
>JANJGN010003192.1:10000-15000 GCA_026770705.1 Isurus oxyrinchus
AGTGTACCTGGTTAATGATTTACCCTGCAAGCTGAATTGGTTAATGATTTCCCCTTTGCTCAGGTGAGACTGGTTAATGATTTCCCCCGTCACTTTTCCGCGCGGTTTGGCTCTAATGAGTGGAGGCGGGCTTAATATACGCCTAAGGGGGGCAATCTGGGGAGCGTGGCCGTGCCAGAGCAGCTCTTGGGCGGGGTGGGAATGTGGATTTGGGTCGGTGATGATGGAAGGGCGGGAGTTAACGGGGTTGAATGGCTGGCAAGGGGGTTTCGGGTGCGGTGAGCTGGAAGGGATTGTCAGCTTGTAAGGCATAGGCTTAGCGAGGGCGTGGGAGGTCCGAGCAGCAAGCGGGTGGATGTGGCGGTGTTGGCCGGGCAGAGCGTCGCCATTGCCGGATGGGCAGAGTGGATTGGGGTCGGTGTTGGGTGGAGAGGCTGTTTTGTTAGGGAAGGCTGGGGGCTGGAAGAGGGTTGATGTTGGTGGCGTTGCAAGAGTGTGCCGGCGCGGGAATGGTGGCGAAGGCGGCGGATTGGTAGCCGGGATTGTGAGTGTTGGTGTTGGGGTCGGGGATGGGGTTTGGGTAAGTTTCAGGGGGTTAGGGGTTAGGGTACGGGTTAGGGTTAGGGGTTAGGCTTCGGGTTGCGGCAAATGGTTAACTGGTTACTAGGCAGGGTAGCCGACCGTTAATCCGGCTCTCCGGCCCGCTTATAAGGGTGCACTAAGATGCAGAGCACACCAGCTGGTCCACGTGCGATGTAAAAAGCGGGCAACCAGTTAGCAGACACGGCAGCCGGCAGGTAATTTAGGCCGCCCGCCCGCCCGCCCGCCCGCCCGGTAGTACGGCTGCATGTAGCTGCAGAGCAGCCAAGCGGCTGCTGAGAGTAAGTACTGAAGGGGAAATGGTTAACCGGTTAGCAGGCAGGGCAGCCGGCCGGTAATCGGAGCCGTCCACGCGGTACTATGGCTGCCGTTAGCTGCAGAACAGCCCAGCCGCTGCTGAGAGTGGGTAATGAAGGGGAAATGGTGAACCAGACAACAGGCAGCGCAGCCGACCGTTAATTACAGCCTCCCGCCGGGTAATACGGGTGCAGTAAACTGCAGAAGACGCCAGCAGGTCCAGGGAATGTGTCCAGGACGTGGAAATGGTTAACCGGTCAGCAGGAAGGTCAGCCGGCCGGTAGTACGGGTGCAGTCAGCAGCCGGCATCCCGAGCAGCTGAAAAGTCTTAAGCGCGGAATGGGGAAATCATTAACCTGTCAGCAAGCCGGCAGGGAAAGGGTGAAACGGCTTAAAATATCGAGGCGGCAAGGAAGAAATGGCAACCGGGGGCGGGGCGGATTCACAGTCACCACGTGAGAGGGGCGGTGCCTGGAGGCCGGGCAGGCGGTTGGCCGAAGGCCCGATACTCCGGGTGCTGTCAGCATTTCGCTTGCCGAGCTGCTCTAAAGTCGAGGTGCAGAACGGCGAAATCATTAACCGGCAAGCGGATGCATGGCAGCGGGCAGGGAAGGGTCAAAACGGCCTGAAATACCGGAGCGGCGGGCCAAGATGGCTGCCGGGGGGCGTATTCAGCGGTCGCACGTGACGGGGCGGTGCCCGGAGGCCGAGCCGCGCAAGCGCGATTTAAAGCGAGCAAAGTCCGAGCAGGAGCGATATCGTTGGCCATTCAGCCGGTTCGAGCCTGGTGGCCGAGGCGGGGAGGGTGGAACCGGGGAAAGGCTGGGTGTTCGGTGTCCGCCCGGGTGGTCCGGAGTTTTATTCGGGTTAGGGTTAGCGGTTAGGCTTAGGGCTGGGGTTAGGGTTGGGGCGTTAGGGTTAGGGGAAGTGTCAGGGGTAGGGGTAGGGTTAGAGTTAGGGGCTTGGCTTGGTGTTCGTGTCGGGGAAGGGGACAAGGCTAGTTTATTGTTGGCTCGGGGTTCGGGTTAGGGTTAGCGGTTAGGCTTAGGGCTGGGGTTAGGTTTGCGGCAAATGGTTTACCGGTTAGCAGGCAGGGTAGCCGGCCATTATTCAGGGCTTTCGGCATGGTAGTAAAGGTGCGCTGAGCTGCACAACACAGCCGCTGGTCCACGGGATATGTACAGCACAGGGGAACCTGTGAACCAGTTAGCAGACAAGGCAGCCGACCGGTAATTATAGCCTCCCGCCGGGTAATAGAGGCGCAGTCAGCTGCAGAACACACCAGCAGGTCCAAGGACTAAGTACAGAATGAGGACACGGGCAGCCGGTCAGCAGGCAGGGCTGCCGGCCGGTAATTACAGCCTCCCGCCCGGTCATAGGGGTGCAGTTAGCTGCAGAACACACCAGCAGGTCCAAGGACTAAGTACAGAATGAGGACACGGGCAGCCGGTCAGCAGGCAGGGCTGCCGGCCGGTAATTACAGCCTCCCGCCCGGTCATAGGGGTGCAGTTAGCTGCAGAACACACCAGCAGGTCCAAGGACTAAGTACAGAATGAGGACACGGGCAGCCGGTCAGCAGGCAGGGATGCCGGCCTGCCATAGGGGTGCAGTTAGCTGCACAACACACCAGCAGGTCCAAGGACTAAGGACAGAATGGGGACACGGGCAGCCAGTTAGCAGGCAGGGCTGCCGGCCGGTAATTACAGCCTCCCGCCCGGTCATAGGGGTGCAGTTAACTGCAGAACACACCAGCAGGTCCAGGGACTCAGTACCAAACGGGGAATCGGTTAAGCGGTTACCTGGCAGGGCAGCCGACCAGTAATCATAGCCTCCCGCCCGGTCGTAGGGGTGCAGTTAGCTGCAGAACACACCAGCAGGTCCAGGGAATGTGTGCAGGACGGGGAAATGCTTAACGGGTTAGCAGGCCGGGCAGCCGGCCGGTAGTTGGAGCCGCCCGCCCGGTCGTACGGGAGCCGTCATCAGCCGGCATCCCGAGCAGCTGAAAAGTCTAAGCGCAGAATGGGGACATGGTGAACCAGTCAGCCAGCGGGCAGGGAAGGGTCGAAACGGCCTGAAATACCGGGCCGGCGGGCCAAGATGGCTGCCGGGGGGCGTATTCAGGGCCCCCACGTGAGGGGCCGGGGCTGGGGGCCGAGCCGGGCAAGCGCGGTTGAGAAACAGCCGAGTCCGAGCAGGGGGAAATCATTAACCGGTGATCCGGTTCGACCCCCCCCGGTGGCCGAGGCGGGGAGGGTCGACCCGGGGAAAGGTTGGGTGTTCGGTGTCCCTCAGGGCGGTCCCGAGCGCGTCCTAAAATAATCCGGGCTCCTGGGCCCTTTTTTGAAAAAGAACCGGTCGGGGAGCGGGTGCAATCCGGAAGGCCTGGCGGGGCTTCGGTGCCTCTTCCTCGGTATGACTACCGGAGGGTCGTCGGCCTGAATGACGGTTGCATTTGCTGGCTGTGGAGGTTGGCGGGCTATCTGCAGAATAGGAGGAGGTGGCAAATCGAGAATGGGTCGACTTCGCCAAGTGCCTTCTCGAGCCTCCAGGTCTGCAGGGACCGACCCAGGCTGCCGCCAAACCGACCGGGAGGCCCCGCCGTCGGCCATTTTTGGTCATTTTCGGCATTTTTCGCCTCTTTCGGCCGGTCAAGAAAAGCGGCGGCCTGACACCCGGGCGTGCACGGGGAAGGCTCCCCCTCGCCGGGAGGACCGGAGTTTGCCCCGGAAACCTCCGGAAGCCGGCCGGGAAGGCGGCTTCGGCCCGATGCACCTCCGGCTGCGTCCGAAGGCCGGGGGAAGTGGCCCCTGGGCCCGTGTGAGGGAAATCCGTGCCAAGACGGAAGTCCATGAGGTCGGATCCGAAGCTTCTGCCGGGCCCCCGGTGGAGGCATTCCCGCTAGGCGGGGCGAATCGGCCCGGCCACGGGGCGGGTTGCAATTGTTGGAGGGGGGCTGCCGGAGCTAGATAATGATTTCCCCTCGGTTCTCCCGATGGGGAAACGGCGAAAGGAGGTGTCGCGGGCTTTCGAGGCCTCCTCGGCGGCTGGACTACCGACCGACATCTCGGCTGCATTTGCTGGCTGGGGGGGTTGGCGGGGTATCTGCAGAATGGTAGGAGGTGGCAAGTCGAGAATCGGTCGACAGCTCCGAGTGCCGTCTCGAGCCTCCAGGTCCGCAGGGACCGATCCAGGCTGCCGCCTAACCGACCAGGAGGCCCCGCCGTCGGCCATTTTTGTCCATTTTCGGCATTTTTTACCGTCTTTCGGTCGGTCACGGAAAGCGGCGACCGGAAGCCCGGGCGTGCCCGGGGACGGCTCCCACTGGCCCCGGGGACCGGATTTGCCCCGGTCGGAGCCCCGGAAACGCACCCGAAGCCGGCCGGAGAAGGCGGCTAAGGGCAATGCACCTCGGATTGAATTTGCGCACCGGGGAAAGTGGCCTCGGGGCCCGCGAGGTGTGACGGTGTGCCTTCGGTAAGCTTCTGGAGAAATGGGTAACCAATGCACCTCGGACTGAATGTGCAGGACGTGCAACGGGGCCTCCGGGTCCGCGAGATATCGCAGGTTGGCCTCGGTAAGCCTCTGGAGAAATGGCTAACCAATGGGACAGTGGCCCTGAGAAATCATTAACCATTTGGACTTCGTCTCTGGCAGAGAGGCAAGTGTGGTGCAGAAATCATTAACCATTTGGACTTCGTCTCTGGCACAGAGGCAAGTGCAGTGGAGAAATCATGAACCATTTGGACTTAGTCTCTGGCAGCGAGGCAAGTGTGGTGCAGAAATCATTAACCATTTGGACTTAGTCTCTGGCAGCGAGGCAAGTGTGGCGGAGAAATCATTAACCGTTTGGACTTCGTCTCTGGCAGAGAGGCAAGTGTGGTGCAGAAATCATTAACCATTTGGACTTCGTCTCTGGCACAGAGGCAAGTGCAGTGGAGAAATCATTAACCATTTGGACTTAGTCTCTGGCAGCGAGGCAAGTGTGGCGGAGAAATCATTAACCGTTTGGACTTCGTCTCTGGCAGAGAGGCAAGTGTGGTGCAGAAATCATTAACCATTTGGACTTAGTCTCTGGCAGCGAGGCAAGTGTGGCGGAGAAATCA
>JANJGN010003192.1:27500-32500 GCA_026770705.1 Isurus oxyrinchus
GGCTTAATATACGCCTAAGGGGGGCAATCTGGGGAGCGTGGCCGTGCCAGAGCAGCTCTTGGGCGGGGTGGGAATGTGGATTTGGGTCGGTGATGATGGAAGGGCGGGAGTTAACGGGGTTGAATGGCTGGCAAGGGGGTTTCGGGTGCGGTGAGCTGGAAGGGATTGTCAGCTTGTAAGGCATAGGCTTAGCGAGGGCGTGGGAGGTCCGAGCAGCAAGCGGGTGGATGTGGCGGTGTTGGCCGGGCAGAGCGTCGCCATTGCCGGATGGGCAGAGTGGATTGGGGTCGGTGTTGGGTGGAGAGGCTGTTTTGTTAGGGAAGGCTGGGGGCTGGAAGAGGGTTGATGTTGGTGGCGTTGCAAGAGTGTGCCGGCGCGGGAATGGTGGCGAAGGCGGCGGATTGGTAGCCGGGATTGTGAGTGTTGGTGTTGGGGTCGGGGATGGGGTTTGGGTAAGTTTCAGGGGGTTAGGGGTTAGGGTACGGGTTAGGGTTAGGGGTTAGGCTTCGGGTTGCGGCAAATGGTTAACTGGTTACTAGGCAGGGTAGCCGACCGTTAATCCGGCTCTCCGGCCCGCTTATAAGGGTGCACTAAGATGCAGAGCACACCAGCTGGTCCACGTGCGATGTAAAAAGCGGGCAACCAGTTAGCAGACACGGCAGCCGGCAGGTAATTTAGGCCGCCCGCCCGCCCGCCCGCCCGCCCGGTAGTACGGCTGCATGTAGCTGCAGAGCAGCCAAGCGGCTGCTGAGAGTAAGTACTGAAGGGGAAATGGTTAACCGGTTAGCAGGCAGGGCAGCCGGCCGGTAATCGGAGCCGTCCACGCGGTACTATGGCTGCCGTTAGCTGCAGAACAGCCCAGCCGCTGCTGAGAGTGGGTAATGAAGGGGAAATGGTGAACCAGACAACAGGCAGCGCAGCCGACCGTTAATTACAGCCTCCCGCCGGGTAATACGGGTGCAGTAAACTGCAGAAGACGCCAGCAGGTCCAGGGAATGTGTCCAGGACGTGGAAATGGTTAACCGGTCAGCAGGAAGGTCAGCCGGCCGGTAGTACGGGTGCAGTCAGCAGCCGGCATCCCGAGCAGCTGAAAAGTCTTAAGCGCGGAATGGGGAAATCATTAACCTGTCAGCAAGCCGGCAGGGAAAGGGTGAAACGGCTTAAAATATCGAGGCGGCAAGGAAGAAATGGCAACCGGGGGCGGGGCGGATTCACAGTCACCACGTGAGAGGGGCGGTGCCTGGAGGCCGGGCAGGCGGTTGGCCGAAGGCCCGATACTCCGGGTGCTGTCAGCATTTCGCTTGCCGAGCTGCTCTAAAGTCGAGGTGCAGAACGGCGAAATCATTAACCGGCAAGCGGATGCATGGCAGCGGGCAGGGAAGTGTCAAAACGGCCTGAAATACCGGAGCGGCGGGCCAAGATGGCTGCCGGGGGGCGTATTCAGCGGTCGCACGTGACGGGGCGGTGCCCGGAGGCCGAGCCGCGCAAGCGCGATTTAAAGCGAGCAAAGTCCGAGCAGGAGCGATATCGTTGGCCATTCAGCCGGTTCGAGCCTGGTGGCCGAGGCGGGGAGGGTGGAACCGGGGAAAGGCTGGGTGTTCGGTGTCCGCCCGGGTGGTCCGGAGTTTTATTCGGGTTAGGGTTAGCGGTTAGGCTTAGGGCTGGGGTTAGGGTTGGGGCGTTAGGGTTAGGGGAAGTGTCAGGGGTAGGGGTAGGGTTAGAGTTAGGGGCTTGGCTTGGTGTTCGTGTCGGGGAAGGGGACAAGGCTAGTTTATTGTTGGCTCGGGGTTCGGGTTAGGGTTAGCGGTTAGGCTTAGGGCTGGGGTTAGGTTTGCGGCAAATGGTTTACCGGTTAGCAGGCAGGGTAGCCGGCCATTATTCAGGGCTTTCGGCATGGTAGTAAAGGTGCGCTGAGCTGCACAACACAGCCGCTGGTCCACGGGATATGTACAGCACAGGGGAACCTGTGAACCAGTTAGCAGACAAGGCAGCCGACCGGTAATTATAGCCTCCCGCCGGGTAATAGAGGCGCAGTCAGCTGCAGAACACACCAGCAGGTCCAAGGACTAAGTACAGAATGAGGACACGGGCAGCCGGTCAGCAGGCAGGGCTGCCGGCCGGTAATTACAGCCTCCCGCCCGGTCATAGGGGTGCAGTTAGCTGCAGAACACACCAGCAGGTCCAAGGACTAAGTACAGAATGAGGACACGGGCAGCCGGTCAGCAGGCAGGGCTGCCGGCCGGTAATTACAGCCTCCCGCCCGGTCATAGGGGTGCAGTTAGCTGCAGAACACACCAGCAGGTCCAAGGACTAAGTACAGAATGAGGACACGGGCAGCCGGTCAGCAGGCAGGGATGCCGGCCTGCCATAGGGGTGCAGTTAGCTGCACAACACACCAGCAGGTCCAAGGACTAAGGACAGAATGGGGACACGGGCAGCCAGTTAGCAGGCAGGGCTGCCGGCCGGTAATTACAGCCTCCCGCCCGGTCATAGGGGTGCAGTTAACTGCAGAACACACCAGCAGGTCCAGGGACTCAGTACCAAACGGGGAATCGGTTAAGCGGTTACCTGGCAGGGCAGCCGACCAGTAATCATAGCCTCCCGCCCGGTCGTAGGGGTGCAGTTAGCTGCAGAACACACCAGCAGGTCCAGGGAATGTGTGCAGGACGGGGAAATGCTTAACGGGTTAGCAGGCCGGGCAGCCGGCCGGTAGTTGGAGCCGCCCGCCCGGTCGTACGGGAGCCGTCATCAGCCGGCATCCCGAGCAGCTGAAAAGTCTAAGCGCAGAATGGGGACATGGTGAACCAGTCAGCCAGCGGGCAGGGAAGGGTCGAAACGGCCTGAAATACCGGGCCGGCGGGCCAAGATGGCTGCCGGGGGGCGTATTCAGGGCCCCCACGTGAGGGGCCGGGGCTGGGGGCCGAGCCGGGCAAGCGCGGTTGAGAAACAGCCGAGTCCGAGCAGGGGGAAATCATTAACCGGTGATCCGGTTCGACCCCCCCCGGTGGCCGAGGCGGGGAGGGTCGACCCGGGGAAAGGTTGGGTGTTCGGTGTCCCTCAGGGCGGTCCCGAGCGCGTCCTAAAATAATCCGGGCTCCTGGGCCCTTTTTTGAAAAAGAACCGGTCGGGGAGCGGGTGCAATCCGGAAGGCCTGGCGGGGCTTCGGTGCCTCTTCCTCGGTATGACTACCGGAGGGTCGTCGGCCTGAATGACGGTTGCATTTGCTGGCTGTGGAGGTTGGCGGGCTATCTGCAGAATAGGAGGAGGTGGCAAATCGAGAATGGGTCGACTTCGCCAAGTGCCTTCTCGAGCCTCCAGGTCTGCAGGGACCGACCCAGGCTGCCGCCAAACCGACCGGGAGGCCCCGCCGTCGGCCATTTTTGGTCATTTTCGGCATTTTTCGCCTCTTTCGGCCGGTCAAGAAAAGCGGCGGCCTGACACCCGGGCGTGCACGGGGAAGGCTCCCCCTCGCCGGGAGGACCGGAGTTTGCCCCGGAAACCTCCGGAAGCCGGCCGGGAAGGCGGCTTCGGCCCGATGCACCTCCGGCTGCGTCCGAAGGCCGGGGGAAGTGGCCCCTGGGCCCGTGTGAGGGAAATCCGTGCCAAGACGGAAGTCCATGAGGTCGGATCCGAAGCTTCTGCCGGGCCCCCGGTGGAGGCATTCCCGCTAGGCGGGGCGAATCGGCCCGGCCACGGGGCGGGTTGCAATTGTTGGAGGGGGGCTGCCGGAGCTAGATAATGATTTCCCCTCGGTTCTCCCGATGGGGAAACGGCGAAAGGAGGTGTCGCGGGCTTTCGAGGCCTCCTCGGCGGCTGGACTACCGACCGACATCTCGGCTGCATTTGCTGGCTGGGGGGGTTGGCGGGGTATCTGCAGAATGGTAGGAGGTGGCAAGTCGAGAATCGGTCGACAGCTCCGAGTGCCGTCTCGAGCCTCCAGGTCCGCAGGGACCGATCCAGGCTGCCGCCTAACCGACCAGGAGGCCCCGCCGTCGGCCATTTTTGTCCATTTTCGGCATTTTTTACCGTCTTTCGGTCGGTCACGGAAAGCGGCGACCGGAAGCCCGGGCGTGCCCGGGGACGGCTCCCACTGGCCCCGGGGACCGGATTTGCCCCGGTCGGAGCCCCGGAAACGCACCCGAAGCCGGCCGGAGAAGGCGGCTAAGGGCAATGCACCTCGGATTGAATTTGCGCACCGGGGAAAGTGGCCTCGGGGCCCGCGAGGTGTGACGGTGTGCCTTCGGTAAGCTTCTGGAGAAATGGGTAACCAATGCACCTCGGACTGAATGTGCAGGACGTGCAACGGGGCCTCCGGGTCCGCGAGATATCGCAGGTTGGCCTCGGTAAGCCTCTGGAGAAATGGCTAACCAATGGGACAGTGGCCCTGAGAAATCATTAACCATTTGGACTTCGTCTCTGGCAGAGAGGCAAGTGTGGTGCAGAAATCATTAACCATTTGGACTTCGTCTCTGGCACAGAGGCAAGTGCAGTGGAGAAATCATGAACCATTTGGACTTAGTCTCTGGCAGCGAGGCAAGTGTGGTGCAGAAATCATTAACCATTTGGACTTAGTCTCTGGCAGCGAGGCAAGTGTGGCGGAGAAATCATTAACCGTTTGGACTTCGTCTCTGGCAGAGAGGCAAGTGTGGTGCAGAAATCATTAACCATTTGGACTTCGTCTCTGGCACAGAGGCAAGTGCAGTGGAGAAATCATTAACCATTTGGACTTAGTCTCTGGCAGCGAGGCAAGTGTGGCGGAGAAATCATTAACCGTTTGGACTTCGTCTCTGGCAGAGAGGCAAGTGTGGTGCAGAAATCATTAACCATTTGGACTTAGTCTCTGGCAGCGAGGCAAGTGTGGCGGAGAAATCATTAACCGTTTGGACTTAGTCTCTGGCAGAGAGGCAAGTGTGGTGCAGAAATCATGAACCATTTGGACTTCGTCTCTGGCACAGAGGCAAGTGCAGTGGAGAAATCATTAACCATTTGGACTTAGTCTC
>JANJGN010003192.1:45000-49673 GCA_026770705.1 Isurus oxyrinchus
TGGCAAGGGGGTTTCGGGTGCGGTGAGCTGGAAGGGATTGTCAGCTTGTAAGGCATAGGCTTAGCGAGGGCGTGGGAGGTCCGAGCAGCAAGCGGGTGGATGTGGCGGTGTTGGCCGGGCAGAGCGTCGCCATTGCCGGATGGGCAGAGTGGATTGGGGTCGGTGTTGGGTGGAGAGGCTGTTTTGTTAGGGAAGGCTGGGGGCTGGAAGAGGGTTGATGTTGGTGGCGTTGCAAGAGTGTGCCGGCGCGGGAATGGTGGCGAAGGCGGCGGATTGGTAGCCGGGATTGTGAGTGTTGGTGTTGGGGTCGGGGATGGGGTTTGGGTAAGTTTCAGGGGGTTAGGGGTTAGGGTACGGGTTAGGGTTAGGGGTTAGGCTTCGGGTTGCGGCAAATGGTTAACTGGTTACTAGGCAGGGTAGCCGACCGTTAATCCGGCTCTCCGGCCCGCTTATAAGGGTGCACTAAGATGCAGAGCACACCAGCTGGTCCACGTGCGATGTAAAAAGCGGGCAACCAGTTAGCAGACACGGCAGCCGGCAGGTAATTTAGGCCGCCCGCCCGCCCGCCCGCCCGCCCGGTAGTACGGCTGCATGTAGCTGCAGAGCAGCCAAGCGGCTGCTGAGAGTAAGTACTGAAGGGGAAATGGTTAACCGGTTAGCAGGCAGGGCAGCCGGCCGGTAATCGGAGCCGTCCACGCGGTACTATGGCTGCCGTTAGCTGCAGAACAGCCCAGCCGCTGCTGAGAGTGGGTAATGAAGGGGAAATGGTGAACCAGACAACAGGCAGCGCAGCCGACCGTTAATTACAGCCTCCCGCCGGGTAATACGGGTGCAGTAAACTGCAGAAGACGCCAGCAGGTCCAGGGAATGTGTCCAGGACGTGGAAATGGTTAACCGGTCAGCAGGAAGGTCAGCCGGCCGGTAGTACGGGTGCAGTCAGCAGCCGGCATCCCGAGCAGCTGAAAAGTCTTAAGCGCGGAATGGGGAAATCATTAACCTGTCAGCAAGCCGGCAGGGAAAGGGTGAAACGGCTTAAAATATCGAGGCGGCAAGGAAGAAATGGCAACCGGGGGCGGGGCGGATTCACAGTCACCACGTGAGAGGGGCGGTGCCTGGAGGCCGGGCAGGCGGTTGGCCGAAGGCCCGATACTCCGGGTGCTGTCAGCATTTCGCTTGCCGAGCTGCTCTAAAGTCGAGGTGCAGAACGGCGAAATCATTAACCGGCAAGCGGATGCATGGCAGCGGGCAGGGAAGGGTCAAAACGGCCTGAAATACCGGAGCGGCGGGCCAAGATGGCTGCCGGGGGGCGTATTCAGCGGTCGCACGTGACGGGGCGGTGCCCGGAGGCCGAGCCGCGCAAGCGCGATTTAAAGCGAGCAAAGTCCGAGCAGGAGCGATATCGTTGGCCATTCAGCCGGTTCGAGCCTGGTGGCCGAGGCGGGGAGGGTGGAACCGGGGAAAGGCTGGGTGTTCGGTGTCCGCCCGGGTGGTCCGGAGTTTTATTCGGGTTAGGGTTAGCGGTTAGGCTTAGGGCTGGGGTTAGGGTTGGGGCGTTAGGGTTAGGGGAAGTGTCAGGGGTAGGGGTAGGGTTAGAGTTAGGGGCTTGGCTTGGTGTTCGTGTCGGGGAAGGGGACAAGGCTAGTTTATTGTTGGCTCGGGGTTCGGGTTAGGGTTAGCGGTTAGGCTTAGGGCTGGGGTTAGGTTTGCGGCAAATGGTTTACCGGTTAGCAGGCAGGGTAGCCGGCCATTATTCAGGGCTTTCGGCATGGTAGTAAAGGTGCGCTGAGCTGCACAACACAGCCGCTGGTCCACGGGATATGTACAGCACAGGGGAACCTGTGAACCAGTTAGCAGACAAGGCAGCCGACCGGTAATTATAGCCTCCCGCCGGGTAATAGAGGCGCAGTCAGCTGCAGAACACACCAGCAGGTCCAAGGACTAAGTACAGAATGAGGACACGGGCAGCCGGTCAGCAGGCAGGGCTGCCGGCCGGTAATTACAGCCTCCCGCCCGGTCATAGGGGTGCAGTTAGCTGCAGAACACACCAGCAGGTCCAAGGACTAAGTACAGAATGAGGACACGGGCAGCCGGTCAGCAGGCAGGGCTGCCGGCCGGTAATTACAGCCTCCCGCCCGGTCATAGGGGTGCAGTTAGCTGCAGAACACACCAGCAGGTCCAAGGACTAAGTACAGAATGAGGACACGGGCAGCCGGTCAGCAGGCAGGGATGCCGGCCTGCCATAGGGGTGCAGTTAGCTGCACAACACACCAGCAGGTCCAAGGACTAAGGACAGAATGGGGACACGGGCAGCCAGTTAGCAGGCAGGGCTGCCGGCCGGTAATTACAGCCTCCCGCCCGGTCATAGGGGTGCAGTTAACTGCAGAACACACCAGCAGGTCCAGGGACTCAGTACCAAACGGGGAATCGGTTAAGCGGTTACCTGGCAGGGCAGCCGACCAGTAATCATAGCCTCCCGCCCGGTCGTAGGGGTGCAGTTAGCTGCAGAACACACCAGCAGGTCCAGGGAATGTGTGCAGGACGGGGAAATGCTTAACGGGTTAGCAGGCCGGGCAGCCGGCCGGTAGTTGGAGCCGCCCGCCCGGTCGTACGGGAGCCGTCATCAGCCGGCATCCCGAGCAGCTGAAAAGTCTAAGCGCAGAATGGGGACATGGTGAACCAGTCAGCCAGCGGGCAGGGAAGGGTCGAAACGGCCTGAAATACCGGGCCGGCGGGCCAAGATGGCTGCCGGGGGGCGTATTCAGGGCCCCCACGTGAGGGGCCGGGGCTGGGGGCCGAGCCGGGCAAGCGCGGTTGAGAAACAGCCGAGTCCGAGCAGGGGGAAATCATTAACCGGTGATCCGGTTCGACCCCCCCCGGTGGCCGAGGCGGGGAGGGTCGACCCGGGGAAAGGTTGGGTGTTCGGTGTCCCTCAGGGCGGTCCCGAGCGCGTCCTAAAATAATCCGGGCTCCTGGGCCCTTTTTTGAAAAAGAACCGGTCGGGGAGCGGGTGCAATCCGGAAGGCCTGGCGGGGCTTCGGTGCCTCTTCCTCGGTATGACTACCGGAGGGTCGTCGGCCTGAATGACGGTTGCATTTGCTGGCTGTGGAGGTTGGCGGGCTATCTGCAGAATAGGAGGAGGTGGCAAATCGAGAATGGGTCGACTTCGCCAAGTGCCTTCTCGAGCCTCCAGGTCTGCAGGGACCGACCCAGGCTGCCGCCAAACCGACCGGGAGGCCCCGCCGTCGGCCATTTTTGGTCATTTTCGGCATTTTTCGCCTCTTTCGGCCGGTCAAGAAAAGCGGCGGCCTGACACCCGGGCGTGCACGGGGAAGGCTCCCCCTCGCCGGGAGGACCGGAGTTTGCCCCGGAAACCTCCGGAAGCCGGCCGGGAAGGCGGCTTCGGCCCGATGCACCTCCGGCTGCGTCCGAAGGCCGGGGGAAGTGGCCCCTGGGCCCGTGTGAGGGAAATCCGTGCCAAGACGGAAGTCCATGAGGTCGGATCCGAAGCTTCTGCCGGGCCCCCGGTGGAGGCATTCCCGCTAGGCGGGGCGAATCGGCCCGGCCACGGGGCGGGTTGCAATTGTTGGAGGGGGGCTGCCGGAGCTAGATAATGATTTCCCCTCGGTTCTCCCGATGGGGAAACGGCGAAAGGAGGTGTCGCGGGCTTTCGAGGCCTCCTCGGCGGCTGGACTACCGACCGACATCTCGGCTGCATTTGCTGGCTGGGGGGGTTGGCGGGGTATCTGCAGAATGGTAGGAGGTGGCAAGTCGAGAATCGGTCGACAGCTCCGAGTGCCGTCTCGAGCCTCCAGGTCCGCAGGGACCGATCCAGGCTGCCGCCTAACCGACCAGGAGGCCCCGCCGTCGGCCATTTTTGTCCATTTTCGGCATTTTTTACCGTCTTTCGGTCGGTCACGGAAAGCGGCGACCGGAAGCCCGGGCGTGCCCGGGGACGGCTCCCACTGGCCCCGGGGACCGGATTTGCCCCGGTCGGAGCCCCGGAAACGCACCCGAAGCCGGCCGGAGAAGGCGGCTAAGGGCAATGCACCTCGGATTGAATTTGCGCACCGGGGAAAGTGGCCTCGGGGCCCGCGAGGTGTGACGGTGTGCCTTCGGTAAGCTTCTGGAGAAATGGGTAACCAATGCACCTCGGACTGAATGTGCAGGACGTGCAACGGGGCCTCCGGGTCCGCGAGATATCGCAGGTTGGCCTCGGTAAGCCTCTGGAGAAATGGCTAACCAATGGGACAGTGGCCCTGAGAAATCATTAACCATTTGGACTTCGTCTCTGGCAGAGAGGCAAGTGTGGTGCAGAAATCATTAACCATTTGGACTTCGTCTCTGGCACAGAGGCAAGTGCAGTGGAGAAATCATGAACCATTTGGACTTAGTCTCTGGCAGCGAGGCAAGTGTGGTGCAGAAATCATTAACCATTTGGACTTAGTCTCTGGCAGCGAGGCAAGTGTGGCGGAGAAATCATTAACCGTTTGGACTTCGTCTCTGGCAGAGAGGCAAGTGTGGTGCAGAAATCATTAACCATTTGGACTTCGTCTCTGGCACAGAGGCAAGTGCAGTGGAGAAATCATTAACCATTTGGACTTAGTCTCTGGCAGCGAGGCAAGTGTGGCGGAGAAATCATTAACCGTTTGGACTTCGTCTCTGGCAGAGAGGCA